>JAFFST010054728.1:53307-69179 GCA_022414735.1 Noturus placidus | reverse complement strand
GGTATTACAGAAACGTTCTATAATTTGGAATTTTTCACAATTTCACAACAACTCTTGACTTGATTTCGGATCCTCGTCTGACCTTATCTTACGAAATCTTACTCCACTCCATCGAGTTCGCTAATCATATCTCAGGTCTGTTACCAAGCAACCAACAACACACAAGCTGCTGCTGAGAAGTAAACGTCCGATTATACCGGAGTACGTTAAAGAGTCAAATCACGTGCACTATGACCGGTACCGCTCCGTGACGGTCCGTGAGCTTCTGTAATGTTGCTCGTAATTCTGGTTCTGACTGCATTCTCGTATTTCATGGGAGTCTGTAATTATTCCTCAGTGTTCTGATGTTAAAGCACAGCACGTCATCTGGGTCTTCCAAAAGTCTTTCCACCATCAAACATCGCGGTTCTTCGTCTCGTATTGTTAGTAAACGTAACTCCATTCCCGGACATGGCTGCTGTGATGTAACTGTTAAGTTAGTACACCCGTGGGGTCGTCCTAAAGTTAAGACACTTTTTTAGGATTGTTTTGTCTCAGCTTCTGTAATACCCTTTTCCTCTCTTAACGAATGTTATTCTGTAATAGTCTTTGTCTTAAATGAGGTCCTAACTGAAATCACCATGGTTACCAAACAAATAAGATAGGATTCTAAATTTAGGATCTTTTGTAATACACCGCATGACCATCACAGTCATACGTGGTTCTTCTCCAAACTGGTACCACAGCGCTGGAAGCACACGGTTGTATAGAACGTCTCTGTCCCCTTCACGGGAACTAAGAATCCCGAACACTGTTCCAGCATGACGATGATCCGGTGCATAAAAAGTGCGAGCTCCATGGAGACGTGGTGTGAAGGTTGGAAGAAGGTAGAAGAACTGGAGTGTCCTGTACAGAACCCTGACCTCAACCCCACTGACTCGTCATCTTTGGGATGAACTGGAACTGGAGTCTCCTTACATCAACATCCGCTCCTGACTTCGACCTCACAACCTCACTTTTAGCTGAATGAACACGAATCCCCACGGCCCCGCCCCAAAATCTAGTGTAAAGCCTTCCCAGAAGAATGGAGCGCATTATAACAGGAAACACCGAGGGAATAAATCTGGAATCTGGAAATGTTCAACAAGAACATATAGTATGGCTGTGATGGTCACTCGTGCCCAAACGTTTGGCCGCTGATTCCTGCTTCTCTCTTTTTTTCTCTGTTTCAGAATACAAGGTTAGCGAGCACACAACCCGATACTGAAGAACCCAGGACAAGAACCAGAACCATTTTTATTTCATGATTGAAACCTGTGACATTGTTTTTCTTTCTTTTAGCTGTTTGTGAAACATTTCAAATGAATAAGATAATAATGGAAATGTGTCTCAATCAGAGTGTGAATTAGTTAGCAAGTTTTTTGCAAAGTTCTAACGCTTTTTAAAAAAACTAGTGAGGATAACTTTCACGAACGCTGAGTAAAAGTACTGTAACTATAAATATAGGGCGGCTGTGTCTCAGTGGGTAGAGCGGGTTGTCCACTAATCCACTAATCGTAGGGTTGGTGGTTGGAATCCCGGCCCGGGTGATCCCATGCCGAAGTGTCCTTGGGCAAGACACTGAACCCTAAGTTGCCCCCGATGGCAAGCTAGCACCTTGCATGCAGCTCTGCTACCATTGGTGTGTGAGTGTGTCTCATTTGTAAGTCGCTTTGGATAAAAGCGTCTGCTAAATGAATATATATAAATAAAAGAGCCATGCTAAACATAGCGTCCTATCAACCTAACGGCTAGCTAGCAGTAAGCTAGCTACAGTAGCATAAATTACAAGTCTACAGGTGCGGTACATAGATATCTCCTATTTCCATTTAAATTATGAGACCAACTTAGCCAGCTAATTCATCAAATGTTTTGTCTAGATGTTTGCATTTTTAGTTTATAACGAGGAAATACGCGGTGAGGGAGTGTTAAGTATTTTGTAAGTGTTAGCGGTGACACGGTTTGAGAAACATACATACATTTATTAAAATCATTGAGCTATCAAAACCCGCTAACTGAGGTCTGAATATTCCTGTTTATAAGCCACTAATGTTATTTCTAGTCAATTCTGATGCTGTATATTTATCTCAAAACGCGCTACAGCGTGTGCTAAAAACACAAGAGCTGTAGCAAAGAACGCCAAAATCAGGACGAGACGAGATTGAGTCAAGATTAAGACCAAAAACCAAGTTCAAGAATCCCGCCTCCGGGGAAAATAATAGGTTTTTTTTTTTTTTGAAAGAAGGTAACGTCAACATCCGCTCTGAAATCGAGACGATTATGCTAGTTCTGTCAACTAGCTAGCTTCGATCAGGCTGCGCCGATGATTCGGCTGTTTTCCGTAAGAAGGAATTACTGTGTGAAACTTTGTGTATGCGAAATTACACACAACACAAAGAAAGTCCAGATTTAGCGAGACCAATCCCCGAAACTGCATTAATATATAAAATAAAACATACTGCGCTTTAAACAACGGACTTTTCCAGAAATCCAGATCGATTGAATTAGATTTAGATCCGTGTTGTTCGTTTTAGTCTGCAGTTTTCTTCCGATTAATAAAGATAAAAGTGTTCTGTAAGAGAAATGAAACGAGTTGAAATGAATAAATCACATTGTCCACACCTAGAATGATGTTGTGAGCCACGACATCGTTCATTGTTCATTGTTAAAGTCGGTCATCTTTCTGCCGTTTACAGATTTATCCGTATCGGGATCTCGTCGTCACTGTCCGCGGTCGTAATCCGCTTCCTGGTGACGTGGACCGGACGAGATTAGAGGTAAATCAGTTTTATAGCGGTGCAGCTGTGAAAGCAAGGAATAAAGCGTGACCGGGTGGCGTGACGCGCTACTCCATCGCAAAGTGTTTTATTCCACTTACACCACAATAACACAAACAACTGTTTTATTCAATAAATAACAATAATGAATTCTTTTTATCCATTTGTGGAACATCTGCAAAACAAGTTCCTGTTCTCGCTTACGTTATAGCAGCTATAAACAGTCGCTCTCTCATCAGCCTCTCTCTCTCTATCTCCCTCTCTCTCTCTCTCGCTTACGTTATAGCAGCTATAAACAGTCGCTCTCTCATCAGCCTCTCTCTCTCTATCTCCCTCTCTCTCTCTCTATCGCTTACGTTATAGTAGCTATAAACAGTCGCTCTCTCATCAGCCTCTCTATCTCCCTCTCTCTCTCTCTCTCTTACGTTATAGTAGCTATAAACAGTCGCTCTCTCATCAGCCTCTCTCTCTCTCTCTCGCTTACGTTATAGTAGCTATAAACAGTCGCTCTCTCATCAGCCTCTCTCTCTCTCTCTTACGTTATAGCAGCTATAAACAGTCGCTCTCTCATCAGCCTCTCTCTCTCTCTCTCTCGCTTACGTTATAGCAGCTATAAACAGTCGCTCTCTCATCAGCCTCTCTATCTCTCTCTCTCTCTCTCTCTTACGTTATAGCAGCTATAAACAGTCGCTCTCTCATCAGCCTCTCTCTCTCTCTCTCGCTTACGTTATAGCAGCTATAAACAGTCGCTCTCTCATCAGCCTCTCTATCTCCCTCTCTCTCTCTCTCTCCTTACGTTATAGCAGCTATAAACAGTCGCTCTCTCATCAGCCTCTCTCTCTCCTATCTCTCTCTCTCTCTCTCTCTCGCTTACGTTATAGCAGCTATAAACAGTCGCTCTCTCATCAGCCTCTCTATCTCCCTCTCTCTCTCTCACGTTATAGCAGCTATAAACAGTCGCTCTCTCATCAGCCTCTCTCTCTCTCTCTCTCTCTGCTTACGTTATAGCAGCTATAAACAGTCGCTCTCTCATCAGCCTCTCTCTCTCGCTTACGTTATAGCAGCTATAAACAGTCGCTCTCTAATCAGCCTCTCTCTCTCTCGCTTACGTTATAGCAGCTATAAACAGTCGCTCTCTCATCAGCCTCTCTTTCTCTCTCTCTTTCGCTTACATTGTAGCAGCTATAAACAGTCACTCTCTCATCAGCCTCTCTCTCTCTCTTTCGCTTACATTGTAGCAGCTATAAACAGTCGCTCTCTCATCAGTCTTTCTCTATCTCGAATTTAATAAGGCTGAAAAACACAGCTCATTTACAATATTTTTTTGTGTGTTTAATAAACAAGCTCTGTACTAACCAAGCCAACATACCCATGTAATGTTCACGTATGATCTGCTTCCACATGTCCTCCAAGAGACACTTGTCCCCTGACGAGTTCTACCAGGTGTTCGGGATGACCATGGCCGATTTCGAGCTCTTGGCATTGTGGAAACAAAACGAGTTAAAGAAGCAGGCAAGGCTGTTCTAGAAACATGAAGCTGTGGGCCACACCTCAGGACCAACAAGCCTCTGGATGGTTCAGGTAGTCTGAAGGAACTAAACTTCAAATCTGGTTCGGTGATCTGTTCCATCAAAGCGGACACGATGAAGCCTTCAGCTACTCCACTGTGGACTGATTCGCAAACGTACGAGACTCTGTCCAGAATAAATAAAGTGTGTGTGGCTTATTTGAATTTATTTCAGACTCGACGTCCTACTGAACTTCAGGTTGCACCGTATAGAAGACGTGTATATGATGGAACATTGCCTTATTTTATGAGAACGTGAGGCTAACACCAGCAAGTGTGCAAAGAGCATGGACTAAATGAACTTATTCTTTATATATATAACGTATAATACAAATAAGGTATAAAACCTCCAGACTGCATATAGCGTCTCCGAGATTCACGAATGTTGGAGAAGTTCTTTCATAGCCATCACATCTGAGGGAGTGTATCGTGTACGTTTTGCAAAACCAAAGTCTTTAGCGGATATCGATCTGTGCCGTCCAGGACACAGAACCGATCGGATTGTCTTTCTTTTTCAGGTGGAGAACGAATGAGATTTATGAACGAGTAGAATGTATATTAAGAAAAGGGTTGAGATTATCAGGACTAGATGCTACGTGAATAATTTGAAATGAGAGAAACTATGAAAAGAAATTCACGTGTTGACATTTCCATTCATTCCTTTTTGCCTTAAATTAATGAAAGGTTAACAGCAACCTTGTTCAGAAATCAGGAAAATGTATTTATTTCCCCACAAATCAGCATTAACATGTTCCGTGTTCAGCATTTGCTTTATACCTGGAGCCTTCGAGTACCGTTAGACTAGATCGATGCAGATCACTCCAGCACGTCTCAAATTGCTTAATATCTGCCGCCAGTTTAGACGAACGCTATTCCTTCTTTCCTCAGTGGTGACGTATTATTCTGTAGCAGAAAGCTGGAAGTGATGCAGATGATAATACGGACAGGATCCTGGTGGATCAGGAGTCAGTCCCGGGAACACGTGAGGTGGGAATAGACTGGATTAGAAGCCAGTACATCATCACAGTGATGATTACAGAATCTTTTACTTCAAAGCAAGACGACGTTATTAAACGACATCGTTAGAACCACATGTACACGCAGCTCGGCTTGTATTGGTTTTGTTTTGGAGAGAATTGTGAGCTGCATTATTTTTGGTAAACAGTTCCCTTACGCAGGAGCAGTGCTTCTGACCACAACGCCTTTTCCAGCAATTTTTTCATTTAAATCAGAATTAAAAAACTGGAAGAGGTAACGTGTTTCTGCTAAGCTGAAAACTTTGGATGAAATGACTTTTAAAATCCAAGCAAGTGTTAGAAAATACAGCCCCCTCCAGTAATATTGGTACAGAAGACTTGTTTAATCTTTTGACCTTATGTTAAAAATAACTAAAATACTCTGCTCTCGTGGATGGATAAACAATTAGCGGTGGGCGCTGTAGATGCGCAGGTGGATCTGCTGGTCAATATTTTTAATTGAATTCGGATTGTTTATATAGCAGGATCAAAATGACAATTCCATCTAATTTTATTTTATTTTAAGAATACTATCAAATACTTTCTGGATTGTACGAGCGGATTTTAAACGGTCAGATATTCGTGGAGGAAATCCTGACTTTTATAGGCCAAGTATGATTAGAATCTGTATGAAAAATCTGTAAAGGAATACCGTGCTAATATTATTGAAGTAAAAATGTTGGACGCGTGGACGTTTCTGCGTGGTTTTATTCAGTCAAGTCACACTCGCGATATTTTCATGAACCAAAACATTTAATGGGTACAAATGAAAAAGTGTAGGTCTGCAGTTCAGTGCTTAACAAAAACAGAAAATCTCATAAATAACCCGATTGGACTGGAGGAAGTGTGCGAGATGATCCCGAGAGCGGAACGCCACAGGACGCAAGACGAGCGGGAAACTCCAGGCTTCTCGGCGACAATCTACAGGCCACCTACAGCCCCTTCTTCATCTCGCGGGTTTATCATGCTCGATTGTGTTTAACCTTTGAGGGAAGACATTCCGGCTCTCATGATCTCATCTACCAGGAGGATGTTGCTAGCGATTACCGTGCTGAAGAGACAAAGAAAAAAAAAAAAGGTGTCTTGTTAAGATCCCAGATTGCTGGTCAAAAACTCAATTGGAGGCACATTATTTATTTGTTTATTTAATCTGCAAACAGATACGGACTTTGGACGTATTACCGATACTCAAGATAAACCGTTCCTACTAAATCCATTTGAGCAGGTGAAAGAAAACACCAGAAACAATAAGGTGAATGTTTTACTCACCAAGAGTGAAGCAGCTGTTTTTTAACACAATAGTTATCCCAGATGCCAGCCTCTGCAGCTACAATGGGTTCTCCTGAGAAAGCCGGGAACAGATCAAACATTGCTCAAACGTGCACGTCTCATTAAATACGTGAAATCATCATGGATTTAATACGCCGCGACACATCGAGGTAAACATGTGGGTCGTTCCGAGACAAACCTGTGTTCAGGTCCACACCGACGACCTGACCGGACTCTTTAAACTCCGTCTGAAGCTTCACAAGTGTCTCCTGTGGATCAAAGCCTGAATTCCTAGCCAGGACCTGCACAGACACACACACTATTCCTTAACATCCACGCCGTTCTGATGCTTCGTGACGGCAAAACATGTAGTGCATTAAAAGTGAAAAATAATAAATAAATCAATAAATAAATCAATAAATAAATAAATAGAGTTCTCTTCAGTTATCTAGATGTAATAATAAATGCACTATAGAAATTGAACATGAGGCTGAATTCGCTCGTTCTTGAACATTCCAGTACCTTTGGGATGATGAGCAGAGCATCAGCGAACGCCTGCACACCCAGCTGAGCTCGTCCCTTCACCTTGGGCTTGTGTCTCACCAGGGCATCGGCCACGGCCACCTCAAAAGCACCAGCTCCTGGTACAACGCTGCCTGTTCGGGGGAGAAGTTGAACATGTAGGTGTGAACTCCTTTAATACCATTTAAAAAGCATCTCGGGGAAATTCCTCAAGAAATTGGTTGAGGAAACACCAAGAATACACTTCTGGAAATTCTAGACAAAAACCTCCTGTTCCACATTCATACCGTCCTCGATGGTGTTCTTGACGGCACGCAGGCCATCTCTCACGGCATCTTTGATCTGCGTCAGCGTGTGTTTGTTTGGTCCTTTGACCAGCAGCGTCACGGAGCGTGGGTTCAGACAATTCTCGATGTACGTGTACTTCTCCTCGCCCTGTTACACACACAGACACACACACACAGTTAGCGTGAAACAAAACAAAATCATCCATCCTCCGTTCGCCGTCTCTAAACTCGTCTCACACAATCTAGATCTAAACTATAAGCTGAACATTACACGGAGGTTAAACTGACCAGTGTGTGTTCGTACACCAGACCGGCATGGCCCAAACTCTCCGGGGTGAGATCGTCTAAAGAGTTCACGGCAGCACCGCCACAGGCCAGAGTGAGTCTGAGAGAAAAGAGAAAACGCATTAGGAAAATGTACCGAACTGATATTTCTGTAGATAAATAAGTACAAGGTTCAATGGTACATCTGATCATTCTGAAAGAGATGTGCAAGTCAGTAACTAAGCACCTTTACGTGCATGTCAAATTCCGTTTAAGGTCTATATCCGGGTTGCAGCCATATTCCGAATATAATGTTTATATACGTACAGGCATCGGAATATTCCTGTAAACATGAGTGTTAGAAGCACGCCGATCTACACACGCTTTTCCTTTCCTGTGAGAATCGAAGTGCCAGCGTTGCAACCCACAATTCCTTGCAGACTAAGCATGCACGCATAAATCTAATTTCAAAGGATTTTCTGAATAAGGTGCATCAAATTTCCTATTAAATCACGGCGTTTACATGACTCGATACTAATTAAAAATATTCCTGATTAATATCGGATTACCGATCTGTACGTACACGTAGGCCGTGAACGTGACCGGATTTGTAGAAACCGCTTTCCGTTCGTCTATTTAATTAAATCAGTTCTTATTTATTAATCCTTACATAAAGGAGTCGCGTTAACCTCAAGAACACAAGTCAAAGTCTAGACTTTCACAGTAGGATAAACATATCTAAAAATATCACGGCATCATGGAGTTAAATTGATCGACCTTTTATAAAAAAGGAGAGGAAAAAAAGTTGTAATCTTACAATTTGAACAATTAAGTGTGCATTTTTAACAAAACATCCTTTACTTCCGGGTCAGTTTATAACTTCACATAAAAAAAAATAAAAATAAAAACCCACAGATAGATGGCTAAGCCTTTATATTGCACTGTAATGGATTGTTCGCTTCCCCCCAAATGAGTGATGATACAGTAATGCACCACTGTGAGAAAAGGAGAGCGTAGTAATCTGGCATGGTGTCTGACTGAGTTTACTACAGCAAGAGTAAAACAGAATTCGTCCATGCGCCAGGTATTTCTTCATCGTTCGATACCAAAACGAGGGCTGTTCCGTACCTCTCCATGTTCCTCCTCTTCGCTCGGCGCAGGGCCACGATGCCTTCTTTAGCCAGCGCGTCCAGAGAGAATGGATCGATCCCCTGTGCGAAAGAGTTCAGTCAGTGCACGTTTCTACAGAAAGCGTAGTGTGTTGGTCCCATGAATGCGTGTAGGAAGAACGGAGAGTCTTCTACAGCAGAGGTATAGACCACACTTTACTGTAGCACAGTTCAAGACCAAGACGAGCTACATGAACACCCATGCTGTAATCTCACTGTGTTTACTGTGTATAAAAAGGCTTTAATCTGAACGGACTAACACTTAGTCAGCGTTCAATAAACGTAGCTAAACTAAAGCTCTTCGATAAGATTAAAAAAAGTAACCTTCTGGTTGATGACCACGAAGCCCTTCTTGTTGTCAGAGCACACTTTGTTTTTTAGCTCGATGATCTTGCATACACGCTCCTCTATGAACTTCCTCTCGGCCTTCACCAGCTTATCTCGCTCCTCAGCACTCTTGTAGAAGAAGCCGGAGTTCACCTCGCTGTGGAAAACACATCACTACTCGCTTATTTTGGACTAAGATTTACAGTTAAGGATGCATATTAAATGTTTGATGTTTTGTGAAATTCACTCCAGCAATAGCACAAGCCTAGTCTACAGTAATGAGAACTAGTCGTATCTACGTTTTCTCGTATTCCAGAGACACGTTGCAGGTCAGGATGTAAGCGTCCTCCACTCTCTTCTTCATGTCAGGATGTCGGGCGCCGTGGTCCAACACCAAACCTCTGATCAAGCTGGAAAAGAAAAAGCCACATTTTTATAATTAAGAACAATATCAGAACCGTTAAACCCTCAGGAATCAGACCAAATCACAACACCACTTCAAATCCACAACTTCTACTCCATCGAGAGCATTTCTTACTGCGTATCGCTGTCCGTCTTGTGTTTCATCTCCATGATCTCCACCATGTAAAGGTCAATGGGTTCGTCGGGTTTCCTGATGGCCAGCACCGCGTCCACCACCGCCTGAGGAAACCCGTACGTGGGTGTTATCACAGGAAACACATCACATAATACCACCATAACTATTACATCGCAATTCACGTCATCATTTCTCCTTTTCAGTTTTAAACAATTTACACGTTATGATGTTATTCTCTATAAATAAAATATGTTTAAAGTATTTGCAGATACTAAATAAAGCATCATTAATACTTTTTTTTAATCCTATAATAATTAGAAACCGAATAGATTTGGTAAATCTTTCAAATTGTTTATTTTTTTTATTAATAACATTTTATTATTATTTAATAATCTTTAGTTATTTATTGAATTATTTTTCCTAACTGAAATATTATTTCAAATGTTATTCATATCTAACAAACATATTTTTAATGCAATAAAGCAGCAACTATTTTTATTTAGAATTTAAATCGAACATTTTAAAAAATACAAATAACAAAATTAAATATTTTTACCTCCATTTCACTGTTAAATATTTTCTGAGTGTTCAATAAATAAAATTGTATATTTTTATTGCATAAAAAATTATTTTATTTATTAAGTTAGGTTTTTTTTAATGCAACACTATGCATTGCTGGTCACAAGCTTATCATATATCGTAATATCATTTGAGAATGATATACGATATGATGTGTCATATTGTCCGACCCCAACCATAAAACACCAAAGTTTTTTTTAGTTATAATCATTCACAATGATTATTAGTTTGGTTGTTTTTCCATTTCCCTATTAACATTTTTGTGAAAACTTTCTTTGAAGAAAAAAAGCAAATTGGAATTCACAATAGAGTGTAAAGGCTGAACAAATATTTGCACCTTCACTTAGTTTAAGTAGTGTGACTGACATGGGGACAACAATAGATTTGTTGAAATGAGAAGGGGGAAAAAGGTTCTGTGCTGGTCCCATGAATACATGTAGGAAGAACAGAGCGTCTTCTACTGCAGAGGTATAGACCACACTTTACTGTAGCACAGTTCAAGACCAAGGAGCACTACATAAGCACCCATGGGTGTTCACTGTGCGTTCAGCTCACCATCAGCCTCATCAGTTCATCACCAGGACACGTACTGACTGCACAAAACATGTTTTTGTTTGTTTTTTTAAAGCTGATACCAAATTAAAACATTTATTGAGCAGTGCAGCTGATCGTTAATGAAGAAGCAAATGAATGCCTTTAAAGAATAAACAGATATTGTTAAGATTTAAGGACATGTACAAAGTGCACACGATCAATTTCCAATTTAAGTAATAATTAAACTCCAGGTCTAACCATCCCTTTAAAAATGCCTATAACTTTATATAAATACACAAGATTCCACCATAAGCCTGGACGTTTCAGTGCAGATTTATTAAACAACCTATATCTACAAAATATTTCATTTTGATTATATAAATCTATGTAAAGCTAAAATAATAATAACTTTTATTTGTCGAATATTCTGTTGCAAGTACAAAACTCCACCAATACACTTACTTATTGCATAATCTGTACTCTGTAGATAATTTATGTATCTTATAACACAGAACATTAACCTGTAACGCCTAAAAACACTTCCCCACACTTTCAAAAATCCCAACGGAGTCACATAATTCCAAGGATCATTTCAATCATTTTTCGCTCATTAAAAATGTGAAAAATCACAGGGTTGCCATCGCTTCGGCTCATATCCGTTTTGCTTCAGATAGAAGGCATGTGTGCGTTATGCTGAAGAAACATCCGAAGCGTTAGATCACCCCCATGGATGTGACGTACCTCTGTGAGCAGGTCAGCCAGCGCCACGTGGACTTTGGTCCTCAGCGAGGTCCTGGCCACGTTAACCAGAGTCTCACGGTCCATCTCCTTAGTGACCTTCACGTCCTCGAGAACAGCCAGAGCTTTTTCCTTCGCAGCTTCAAAGCCCTCAGCGATGATCCTGGGGTGGAGGCCCTGAGTGCACCAACACGACAAGAGGCAATACATTAAACCAAATTTTACAGCATTATTAATATAATACACATTACAAATTGCCATAAAATGTTCTTATGTAGCAGGATAATATTTGCAAAAATATTCGAATAAGAGAGTTTTGTTTTTTTGTTGCTAAGAAGTAGTAGTAGATATCGGCACCTATCCGATGTTATTTTTCCCCTCCCAGTTTATAATCTAATAAGCTTTAACCTTCTCATGTCCACACTTACGGACAGTCTATTTAAGGCTCTTTTTACATCTATATATACACACTTTAGCAAAATATAAGACGCAAGATGTATAAGACCTTCAAATCAGTTGAGATCCTTAAACTTCTGTGACTCTGAACCATTTGTCACTCAACTTGTTCTATATAAATAAATAATAATAAGATTTGTGCCAGACTCAGATGCAAGTCTCAGATTTTTACAAATTAGGTTTCCTCTTAGTTTTTTTTTTTTTTTAATAATAATATTTTTGTTTCAGAATATTTATTTTTTTCTTTTATGTCAAGCAACAGTCCAAATCTGTGTACACGTTTAATGTCCAGAAGTGTAAGGTTTTATCATTTTACCCTCATGGGCAATCCATTTACTTTTGAATATGGGACATTTAGACAGAATTGAAATTCATACATTATATGGATCATCACTTTTGTTATTTTTTGCAAACCTCAGAAACGTAAAGATCAGCCTGTTTTAGTAACTCTCCGATGATGAGGACGTTGGACGTGGTGCCGTCTCCGGTGATGTCGTCCTGCGCCGTCGCCACCTTAGCAATCAGAGAAGCCGTCGGATGCTGGATTTGCTGTGTGGAAAACGACAAGCGTGCAAATTCAGTCTTTTTACCACCACTGAAGTGTAGTTTCTTCATACGGGTCACATTTGAACAGAAACATTTTCTGTTACCATCTCATGCAACAGGACGTTGCCGTCTTTAGTGAGCTTGATGTCTCCAGCGCCGGACACGAGCCTGTAAGGACCGAAAGTAAAACCTCTGGTTAAAACACGAGATCGTCCTCTCTGTGGCCTGGAGCTTGGGGTGGAATTAAGCGAAGTAACTCATATCACTCCGTATTCATTAAACATACGATATATTGAAGCACAACGGCCTGGGAAATGGCAGTGAAGTGATGTCATTTTCAAGCAGACGGCGAGAAGACAAGGAAGTAGGAAGACATCTTAAATAACCAGTCATTTTACAGTATATAACAGTGAGACACTAACAACTAACTGTATTTGATTATACACACACACTGACATTCGTTGTAAACTTTCCAGCATCTCTATGAACCATCTTACTCGAGTGATGAGACGGGAACCGGCGTCGTCGATGCTGATAATCAAAGCAAGAACTCATTATCCTACCGTTTTAATTCTACGTAATTTGACAGAAATCCATCCATCTTCAACCGCTCACTCCTTTTCAGGGTCACGGGGGAACCCGGAGCCTATCCCAGGGAGCAACGGGCACAAGGCGGGGTACACCCTGGACAGGGTGCCAGTCCATCACAGGACACAATCACACACACATTCATTCATACACTACGGACACTTTAGACACGCCAATCAGCCTAACATGCATGTGTTTGGACTGGGGGAGGAAACCGGAGTACCCGGAGGAACCCTCTACATACAGGGAGAACATGCAAACTCTGCACACACACGGCCCTGGCGGGACTCGAACCCCCCCTTGACAGAAATCGTTTTTTACTTTTTCAAAAATAGATTGTTATAATCGTATAAAAGGAAGTGGTGTGTTTGCTGAGATAGAAATCATTCCAGCTGAGATTACAGAAAACAACAACAAAAAACGTGTTAATAACTTCATGCTAATTAGATCAATTAAAGGATGTTCTAATTAAACATACAGACTGCATGGATGGATAGAATATCTTATTTTAATATATAAATAAGCCCATATTGTAAAAAAATATTGCGTGTGGTATTCTTTCTACTCGGTTTTGTATTAAGTGGGATATTATTTCATATTAAAACTCAATGTTAATGAAATGTGTGCACCAGTCAGCGTGTGTTAGTTCTCCAGTGGAACTGAAGGTCCATCCATCTTCAACCGCTTACTCCTTTTCAGGGTCACGGGGAACCTGGAGTCTATCCCAGGGAGCATGGGGCACAAGGCGGGTTACACCCTGGACAGAGTGCCAGTCCATCACAGGGCACAATCACATACACACTCACACACCTGGGGGAGGAAACCGGAGTACCCGGAGGAGACCCCCGACACACGGGGAGAACATGCAAACTCCGCCCACACATGGCCCTGGCGGGACTCGAACCCCGGACCCTGGAGGTGTGAGGCGGACGTACTAACGAGTTCTTTAATGGAAAAACTCTCATGATTCCTTTTTCTTGACTTGAAGACCTTCTGCTCAACCTTTGGTTCATTTTTCCAGCACATCTGAAGCATATTTCAGTTCAGGAACTGCTGTGGCTTTCAGAACCAGCTATATCTGGTAGAACATGTGCTCGGTTGCCCATATAAAGAGTTCTCCAAGGCTGTGACAGGAATACTTTGGAGGAAAAAGATAATATAGAATAGAGATCTCTGAATATAGAGAACCTCAATGTGACGTCATAACTTATTATGAGCAGTTTTATGTAAATAAATAATAATAATAAACAGTTATAATTAAAAAAAAGGAAAAGAACCAGTGCGTTTAGACCAGAAAAGCAAAAGCTATAAACTTATTTCCAGCTTAATATCTAACAATTAGCAGAGTATTGTCTGAGGAATGCAGTCTGATGCCGACAGCTAGCTCAGGATGCTACACACACCATGTGGAGCACAGATTTAGTGCTAAGCTAGCGATGCTAAGATACGCTAAGCTAAGCTAGCGATGCTAAGATACGCTAAGCTAAGCTAGCTATGCTAAGATACACTAAACTAAGCTAAAGATGCTAAGATACGCTAAGCTAAAGTAGCTAACTTTAACCACGGAGTTAAAATTCTTCGCATTAAAACTGCACACAAAGAGAGAGTGAAAAATACTCGCCGTATATTATAATATGACTCCGTATAATAATGCTCTACTAGCATAACCGATGAACAAGCAATCCCAAATAGCGCCGTGTTCAATACGAAGTGAACTACAAAGGCTGCACGAGCCATTCTACAACGCCCTATTTAGTGCACTCATACATGGAGTATGCGCCGATTTGGGTGCGGCCCGAACTAAACCGCGCTCACAGGCCTCACGCGCAGACTCACATTTTCATGGTTCCTTTTGGTCCGAGATTGCTTTTCAGGACATCCTGGAGTCCCCGAGCGGCGCTGATGTTCACGGCCAGGGCCGCTTGAGCTCTCGCGACCTCGGCTTTGGGATTAAGTGCCTTTATAGCAGACATTGTGTTGTGCCACGACCTAGTCGAAGAGGACCGGAGAGCGGCTCCACGACGCAAGTCAAGCCGGTTACAGAGGCTAACAGGAGAGAGAGCTAAGAGCTAAACGGGCTTCCAGAAAGCTCTAAAGCACGCGCGCCTTTGGCACGGCCCGCAGAGCGACGTGATTGGATGAAGTGCCGCGTCACGCAAATAACCAGTGCTGAATGGCTAATAGCCACGTCTGTCAATTTCTACAAGAAAAGATGGCGGAATGATTTTGCATTGTCTTCGGATTATTGCATAGTTAACAGCAGTGAATAATAACAAAAACAACATAAGAATGTGTAATAAGTTACCAAGGTATCTGAAACCCTGATAACATTTTTATATACTTCCCAATATAGTGTGAGACTAAAGCCATACTGCTATGCACTTTTTACTATACATACAGTGGTGTGAAAAAGTGTTTGCCCCCTTCCTCATTTCCTGTTCCTTTGCATGTTTGTCACACTTAAGTGTTTGGGAACATCAAACCAATTTAAACAATAGTCAAGGACAACACAAGTAAACACAAAATGCAATTTGTAAATGAAGGTGTTTATTATTAAAGGTGAAAAAAAATCCAAACCATCATGGCCCTGTGTGAAAAAGTGATTGCCCCCCTTACTATAACTGTGGTTGTCCACACCTGAGTTCAATTTCTCTAGCCACACCCAGGCCTGATTATT
>JAFFST010054728.1:29413-41697 GCA_022414735.1 Noturus placidus | reverse complement strand
TATGTATATATCCATCCATCTTCAACCGCTTACTCCTTTTCAGGGTCACGGGGAACCTGGAGCCTATCCCAGGAGGCATCGGGCACAAGGCGGGGTTACACCCTGGACAGAGTGCCAGTCCATCACAGGGCACAATCACATACACACTCACACACACATTCATACACTACACATATATATATATATACCATGGATTGATGGATATATATATATATATATATATATATATATATAAAGGAAAACCAGATTCTAAAACAATATATATCTATATTCTGGGAGCTGCTCTTGATCCAGTCAATCAATGACGTCGTTTGTGGGCGGTCCTAGGGAAGAGCGGAAGAGCCAATGAGAGTGAGTTTTTTTTTTATCACACAACCTCATGAACGTGGCGCGCATGCGTGTTCTTTAGAGAGAGAGAGAGAGAGAGAGAGAGAGAGAGAGAGAGAGAGAGAGAGAGATCCACCCACACAGTGCTCTGTAGCGAGCTGTTGATAATGAACTCTATAACAGTGTTAGAGATGACTTCAGTTTAATAATTAACATTCGCAGCTGTAGCTGGATGTTCTTTTCCCCCTGAAAGGTGTGAACTAAAGGTTATTTTGGAGTAGAGAGAGAGTGAAGTTTCTTCCTGCCATCTTTCTAACACACATCTGTGAGTATGCTTCCTGCCATTTGTGTTCTGGTCTGTCTGAACATTGATTTCCTGCTCCAAATCAAACATTAAATACAATCATGTCATTACAGTTAGATGCATTCGACATCAGTTGTTTATGTATGCATGTGGGAATATGTATGAACACAGTACATTATGTTTGCCAGTCACTCATCTTAGAACATATTTAGTAACTGTTGTGAAAGAAGCAGGAATTGCACACTGTAATAATCATAATAATCATAATGTCCAAACACATGCATGGTAGTCTGATGGGCGTGTCTAAAGTGTCCGTAGTGTATGAATGTGTGTGTGAGTGTGTATGTGATTGTGCCCTGTGATGGACTGGCACCCTGTCCAGGGTGTACCCCGCCTTGTGCCCGATGCTCCCTGGGATAGACTCCAGGTTCCCCGTGACCCTGATAAAGGAGTAAACGGTTGAAAATTGATGGATGGATGGATAATAATAATAATAATAATAATAAACCCTGAGAGTAATGTGGCAGCAGAGTACTGTAAATGTTAACAGGAACGTTAAAGGTCTAGCTTGAGGAACGGACCAAGTCAGCTTGGCCATGCTTGAACTTGAACTCTGAAACAATCCATGAATTTTGTGACGTCAAAACATATATATATATATATCCATCCATCCATCTATCTTCAACCGCTTACTCCTTTTCAAGGTCACGGGGAACCTGGAGCCTATCCCAGGAGGCATCGGGCACAAGGCGGGGTACACCCTGGACAGAGTGCCAGTCCATCACAGGGCACAATCACACACACACTCACACACACTACGGACACTTTAGACACGCCCATCAGTCTACCATGCATGTCTTTGGACCGGGGGAGGAAACCGGAGAACCCGGAGGAAACCCCCGATGCACTGGGAGAACATGCAAACTCCGCACACACATGGCCCCGGCGGGACTCGAACCCCGGACCCTGGAGGTGTGAGGCGGACGTGCTAACCACTAAGCCACCATGCGCCCATATATATATATATATATTTATTTATCTTTTACTGTAAACCAATTATTCTAATTCCTCAATCATCGACAGTACAGTCATGTAAAATATTTTGTATTTTTTGTTGTATTATGATTGCATTGATTATTTTGCAGATCATGGCTTTAATCAAGTTTTTGAACCTGCGAGCGTCAGTGCGCTCTGCATCCCGGGCGTGGGGTTGTGCGCCTGGGATCGTTGGAAGCAAGAAAAGCCAACACACAGTACCTCGGGATTCTTGTAACTGGCAGCTGCTGGACGACTGCTTTGGTACGTGTTTTTCACTCGGACAGAAAAGAAAAAGCCTGGCACACATGAATGGTGTCCAAGTGGTTAATGTTTGTTAAAAGTTCTCACTGTTTAGTAAGGGAATAACACACTGCTGTTCTACCAAAATAATCCCTTCTGTGCCGATGTGATATCATAGCACCCTGTAGTGGATTCTCTCGTGTGAGAAAACCTTGTAAAAACTCCTTCCATGATTATACGTCGCGACGTATGTTTTAAAAATCTGTTTTTTATTATTAAGCTTAGAGCATCTGCTGTAAAAGTCGCCGTGAAGGAGTACAGACACCATAACATATTAGACCGATCGTTTATAGTACTGCTCGAACTACAGAGTTGAGGTTATAGACGATTAATTCACACGTTCTTCTTGGTATAAAGACATTTTAAGTCAATAAATATTTACATTTACATTTATTCACTTAGCGGACGCTTTTATCCAAAGCGACTTACAAATGAGAGATACAAGCAAAGTGATATCAAGCAGGGAACAATACAAGTAGTGCTACTATACAAGATCTGTTCATTGAGTTCTAGAAGAAGCAACGTGCGCAGAGTCGAGGTGTAAGTGCATTTCTTTTTTTTTTTTTTTTTTTTATGAGATGGTTAGGTGTTGATGGAAGAGGTGGGTCTTTAGCTGTTTCTTGAAGATGGTGAGAGATTCTGCAGTCCGGATTGAGGTTCGAAGTTCATTCCACCACTGAGGAACAGTTAGTGTGAAGGTTCAGGAAAGGGACCTTGTGCTACGCTGAGTAGGAACTACTAAACGTCGGTCGCTAATCGATCGCAGATTGCGTGAGGGAACGTAAGCCTTCAGGAGAGAGTTGAGGTAGGGGGCGCTGTTCCAGACAAGGTCTTGTAGGTGAGCATCAAGGCCTTGAATTTGATGCGGGCGGCTACAGGAAGCCAGTGGAGGGAGATGAAGAGGGGTGTGACATGGGTTCTCTTGGGCTGGTTGAAGACCAGGCGTGCTGCAGCATTCTGAATCATCTGCAGGGGTCTGATGGTAGAAGTAGAGAGTTGCAGTAGTCCAGTTTTGAGATAACAAGAGCCTGGACTAGTATCTGTTCGGTGAGGTAGGGTCGGATTCTCTTGATGTTGAACAGGATGAATCTACAGGACCGAGCAGTTGTTGAGAAGTGGTCTGTAAAGGTCAAGCTGTCTATTGTTTTTTTAGCATTGTTATGTGACGTCTTGTTTCGCTCTGCAGAACTTCAATATGGTGGTCACGTGATGCACTTTAACTACGTGTGGCTGAGGGATCACTGCCGCTCGGCCTCGTGCTACAACTCCAAAACCAACCAACGCAACTTGGACACCGGCAGCATTGACCTCAACATCCGGCCCACGAAGACCCGGGTGGACGAGGAGAATCTCTTCCTTACATGTAAATCCCAGTATGACTGTGCTGACTTCATTTCTGGTCACATTCTTTAACTGAAACACGACACGCAGGACAACCTGTTTTTCCCTTAGATATAACAGTCTTTCATTTTGATTTATTATTATTATTTTACCAGATTTATTGTGTCAGACTCCACACTATTTTTTTATTATCATAGCCTTTTTCTCTAGCAGATGTTTGACTTTGTGCCAATGCAAAGATGGGTATAAATGTTACTAAGCAAAGTTAATACATAACGGGAAAGATAAGAACTTTGACTCTTACAAAAGACCTCAGCAGGTTGCTGTTAAGGATTCATTGCATTCGCGATTCTCTAGATGAGCCTGCGGCTTTTGATCGAAGCAGGTGTGGCGAACCATAAAAGAGCAAAGGTTGACTCGGGTACTGTGGCGCGAGACCGTTCAGTGTTGTATTGGTCAAGAGTAGAGTTTTATCATTCATTTCTTGTCTAAACGTTTTGCCGATACATCTATTTGTATCCAGCTTGATAAATAAGTAAAGTAAATATAAAAAGGCTAATAAATATCGGCTGTGTCTCAGTCGGTAGAGCGGGTTGTCCACTAATCCACTAATCGTAGGGTTGGTGGTTGGAATCCCGGCCCGGGTGATCCCATGCCGAAGTGTCCTTGGGCAAGACACTGAACCCTAAGTTGCCCCCGATGGCAAGCTAGCACCTTGCATGCAGCTCTGCTACCATTGGTGTGTGAGTGTGTCTCATTTGTAAGTCGCTTTGGATAAAAGCGTCTGCTAAATGAATAAATGTAAATGTAAATATACTCTGTATTTTGCTATGCACAGGGCCTGATGGTCACGTTACACGCTACAATCTGGCCTGGCTGGCAAAGAACAGCTACGAGGGCCAGAAATTGAGCGCTATACAACCACGCATCCTGTGGAACTCGGAGATTTACACAAACGCCAAAGTGCCTTCCGTCAGCTGGGAAAAGTTCATGAGCTGTGACGAAGAGCTGAAGACATTTCTGAACAACTTCCTACTGTATGGAATTGCGTTTGTAGAGGACGTTCCGGCCACAATCGATGATACTGAAGCTGTGACCAAAAGAGTTAGCATTATCAGGTGAGACTTTCTGGAATACTGAAACTCGGGAGATGTTCCGTTCAGATGCGGCTAATTTTATTATTTTTAAAAAACTATTCTGTAGACGTCACTAAACCCACATTCACCGTTTGCTAATTGATGGCTATAACAAGAAATACTGGTCCAGATACCTGTGCATTAACACAGTTTGTGTCACAGGAAGTATCTGTCATATTAGCTAGCCCAACATTTACATCTAAAATGATGTCAAATCTGATACCAATGAGCTCTGATGCCAGGTCCTGCATTAGTTTACTTCACTAGGGCTGGGCGATATGATATCATATCAAGATCATGATAAATATTGTCACGATACACTTCTCAGAGACATCGAAGGTATGGTGATGGTATGGCTGATATGATGTTAAAATAAAACATTTTCATAGTTTTTTTTGAAAATAATGCCACACTTCTGTTTTGCTGGTATCCATCCATCCATCCATCCATCCATCCGTCCTCAACCGCTTATCCGTAATCGGGTCGCGGGGGTAGCAGCTCCAGGTCCCAGGTCAGTGTGGAAATATAGTCTTTCCACCTAGTCCTGGGTCTTCCCCGAGGTCTCCTCCCAGTTGGATGTGCCTGGAATACCTCCCCAGGGAGGCACCCAGGGGGCATCCTTACCAGGTGCCCGAACCACCTCAACTGTTTTGCTGGTAGTTGGTTATTAACCCTATATACTATTGTGATACTACTTCGATTGTCATATCATTCACCTCTAACGGGCGGCTGTGTCTCAGTCGGTAGAGCGGGTCGTCCACTAATCCACTAATCGTAGGGTTGGTGGTTGGAATCCCGGCCCGGGGGATCCCATGCCGAAGTGTCCTTGGGCAAGACACTGAACCCTAAGTTGCCCCCGATGGCAAGCTAGCACCTTGCATGGCAGCTCTGCTACCATTGGTGTGTGAGTGTGTCTCATTTGTAAGCCGCTTTGGATAAAAGCGTCTGCTAAATGAATAAATGTAAATGTAACTGCCGCTCCGTCATGCCCATGCTTAACTGGTAATTTAACCCTTGTGCGTCAATTCAAATTTTTTACACAGAGGTCCATAGAGGACAAAAATGTTTATCTCCAAAAACTGTGATAAAAATATTATATATTAATATTTTTTTCCAGTTTCACTTTTTAAAAAATATATTTATTTTTTTTACCAGCATCAGTTCTAATCATAATGACCGAACATTCATTCATATTCAGAATTGTAACCCCTTAAATGCTGGTGTTTGTTTGCATAATGTCACAGATGTTTGTTTGTTTTTTATATATGAAAAAAAATTAAAATATCAGTTATTTTCCATATACTAAATGATAAGCAGAATGTTTTTGATTTGATTATTACAGTCTTTCATGTGTCAGTGATTAACAACAACACAAACAAAGAAACCTACCACTCGGGTCCGTAAAGGACAAAAATGTCCATGTCAAAGACATCTTGTAGAAATATTAATATATTACATTTTTTTTTTCACTTTCACAGATTTCTATTTGTTTTCCGCCAGCGTCAGTTCTGATCATAATAATCGAACATCTTTAAACCCTTTCTTTACACAATGCAAAAATCTTCAAAGCTCAGGAACCTTCTTTGACTCACATGTCTCATGCCAATAAAAATACACACCCTTTTGAAAAATTTATTTCAATTAATTTGCATTAAAACAGACAAAATGATAAAAAATAATAATAATGATGAAAAAGATATAAAAACGTCCATAAGGACGCACGAGGGTTAAAATGTTTAGCCGTTCTTCCTCACATTTCACATCGCAAAATTACCTACACACGTTTTTGTGCTTGTACCCTGACCAGAACTACTCTTGTGTTTCCAGAGAGACGATGTACGGCCGAATGTGGAGTTTTACCTCCGATTTTTCCCGAGGTGACACGGCATACACAAAACTGGCCCTGGACCGCCACACAGATACCTCTTACTTCCAAGAGCCTAGTGGGTGCGTATACAGAAAAAAATCTTGATTTAACTCTGTGAGCTTTTGTAGCCTGGCCCCGGTTCATGCTCACCTTACAGGACCTTCCAACGTGACGAGCCTTCTTCTTCTGTATCTGTTGAAAGTGCTGAGGAAGTAAGAACATCACTATAGAGATGAAATCATGGCTTTGTTTCAGTTCCGCTCTGCCACCTCGGGATTAGTTTAATCTTCCTGCTGTATGCTTTGCTTCGTCGGTGCTACACGGGACCAGTCACGTCTCTGTTGCATAACTGTGATCTGTGGGCTTGAACTCCTCATTGAAGTGCAGTAGACTGAATATACAGATGCGGTGAATCGAACCCTGGTGCGTTTTCCTCTTTACGCAGGTGAGAACGCAGCACTCGCAGTCGGATGCGGACCAAAACAACCGGTCCAAGACCGGTGGTATCGGTCCGGTTCCAAGCAAATTCTAACACAGTTTGATTGCCGTGAGGACGCGATTTGAATTCCGAATTAACCCGACTGCACGAAACGACTCGAACGTGCAGCGCGCTGCTAAACGGAGCCGAAGGACAGAGCTGAAATACTGACTCTGCTGTGATGGGGTCTGGGTTTATAGTTACACCATTACGAAGTAATGTACCGAGCATGGCTACATGTTCCTTTGTCCTTTGTGATGTTTATCATTTCTAAAACGTTCATATCTGCCCAATGATTGAAAGAAGGAGCTTCACGCATTCTTGTTCAGCCCTACATGGGCGGCTGTGGCTCAGTCGGTAGAGCGGGGTGTCCACTAATCCACTAATCGTAGGGTTGGTGGTTCGAATCCCGGCCCGGGTGATCCCATGCCGAAGTGTCCTTGGGCAAGACACTGAACCCTAAGTTGCCCCCGATGGCAAGCTAGCACCTTGCATGCAGCTCTGCTCCCATTGGTGTGTGAGTGGGTGAATGAGACACAGTGTAAAGTGATTTGGATAAAAGCCCTATATAAGTTTGCCATTTACTGCTACTACTGCTTTTAATTTCATTAGGGATCAGTTGCTATAAATCTTGTTCAGCCCTACATGCACCTCAGTCAACTTTTTATTTCATTTTTGCTTGTTTTTTTGTTTAGTTTAATTACATGGAGTGTGAAAACAAAAGAAACCAAACTCGCCAACCGGATAAGTAGGTGTGAAAGCTTCAGTAGAGTACACGGGGGACCCATGGTAAGAGCGCATGAGAGCTTTTTGTATTTGGGTTCATGCCCTATGCACTGTAATAAGTAATGCAGTTTAAAAAAAAAAACAAAAAAAAAAAACACTAATAACACTACGTCTTCCAAGATCACGTGTGGATTTCTGCTCAGCGTTGGCTTTGGTTCACTCACGGTCACATAAACACTTGCTCGGCACACTGCTCAGAGAGAGAGATAAAAGAGGATTGAGTCCTCAGCACCCCCACCACCACCGTCCCAGTGCAGACCCACACTAAACCATCACTTCTCCGCTGCAGTCCTGATCTTTTTGATAGAAGAGGTAGTCGTTCGCTTAGAGTAAAATGTTTCTCTATACAATTAAACTGTTTAGGCCCAGAATGTTGTCATGAACGGTTTTCTGACCATGTAAAAAAAATAACCGTGCAATATTTAAATACAGTATCTTACAAAAGTTAGTACACTCCTCACGTGTGTGAATATGTGATGATCTCTTTTGATGTACAACACTGAAGAAATGACGCTGTGCTACAATGTAAAGTAGTGAGTGTACAGCTTGTGTAACAGTGTCAATGTACTGTCTCCTCAAAATAACTCAACACACACACATTAATGTCTAAACCACTGGCAACAAAACTGAGTACACCCCTAAGTGAAAATGTACAAATTGGGCCCAAAGTGTCAATATTTTGTGTTGGCAAAAGAAGTGGTGAGAGAGAGAGAGGCAGAAGAAGTGATGAGAGAGAGACAGGCAGAAGAAGTGATAAGAGAGAGAGAGACAAGCAGAAGAAGTGATGAGAGAGAGAGAGACAGGCAGAAGAAGTGATGAGAGAGAGAGAGACAGGCAGAAGAAGTGATGAGAGAGAGAGACAGGCAGAAGAAGTGGTGAGAGAGAGAGAGAGAGAGAGAGACAGGCAGAAGAAGTGATGAGAGGGCAGAAGAAGTGGTGAGAGAGAGCGAGAGAGACAGGCAGAAGAAGTGATGAGAGAGAGACAGGCAGAAGAAGTGGTGAGAGAGAGAGAGACAGGCAGAAGAAGTGATGAGAGAGAGAGAGACAGACAGAAGAAGTGATGAGAGAGAGAGACAGGCATAAGAAGTGATGAGAGAGACAGAAGAAGTGGTGAGCGAGAGACAGGCAGAAGAAGTGGTGAGAGAGAGACAGGCAGAAGAAGTGATGAGAGAGAGAGAGAGAGAGAGAGACAGGCAGAAGAAGTGGTGAGAGAGAGAGACAGGCAAAAGAAGTGATGAGAGAGAGAGACAGGCAGAAGAAGTGATGAGAGAGAGACAGGCAGAAGAAGTGGTGAGAGAGAGAGAGAGAGAGAGACAGGCAGAAGAAGTGTTGAGAGAGACAGACAGAAGAAGTGGTGAGCGAGAGACAGGCAGAAGAAGTGGTGAGAGAGAGACAGGCAGAAGAAGTGATTAAAGAGAGACAGGCACAAGCTGTACACTCACTACTTTACATTGTAGCACAGTGTCATTTCTTCAGTGTTGTACATCAAAAGATATCATCAAATATTTACACACATGAGGGGTGTACTTACTTCTTACTTCTGTGCAATACTGTATGCCTGAACATCATGATTATATGGCTACTGTACTGAAATATTTGTTTCTGTTCTGTTTTTCTGCCCATATCTTATTCCAATGTCCACTTTCCCACACGTTTCCTCCGCCTGTCTGTACGGCAGGATTCAGGTCTTCCACTGTCTGAGGCACGAGGGGACAGGCGGCAGGACTCTCTTAGTGGACGGCTTCTACTCCGCGAACAGTTTACTCGAGCAATCTCATGAAAACTTTGAGATTCTCTCACGTGTCCCCATCAAACACGAGTTCATCGAGAACCTTGGCAGCCAGGTCAACCGCATGATCGGCATCGGCCCGGTTCTCAGCGTCTACCCCTGGAACAATGAGGTCTACATGATGAGGTATAAGAGCAGTCACATTCTTACGTGACATGACATATGGTATCATTCCAATGTACGTAACGAGAGTCCTCTTTATCTTCAAGCTGGAGAGAGTATGGGAGGGTTAAATAAATAAATAAATAAATAAATAAATAAATAGAGAACCCTGGCGGATTCCACCAGGTTAAAGACATCACTAGAGCGATTAGGAAGTTGATAGCTGCAGATATGAGACTCTAGAGAAGAACGCAGGATTCAGCTACAGGGAGCTGTCTGACTGTGACCTCATTTTCGTTATATTGCATTTGTTATCAATGTTACTTAGGTATAACAACTACGACCGTGCCTTAATAAACACAGTTCCTCACAACGTCGTACAGCGCTGGTATGTGGCACACAGACATCTCACTGACGAGCTCAGGAAACACGAGAACGAGCTGTGGGTCAAACTCAAACCGGGCAAGGTAACAAAACCTGCCCACTATTCTTTAACCGATAGACAGTAAACATCTCTTCTCCAATGTATTTCGGTGAGAAAGTGCTCGGTATCATTGTTGCGTTCCGTCTGTTAAGGTTCTCTTCATCGATAACTGGCGAGTGCTGCATGGTAGAGAATCCTTCACAGGATTTCGTCAGCTCTGTGGCTGCTATCTGACCAGAGATGATGTTCTCAACACAGCTCGCTCCCTAGGCCTTCAGGCTTGATCATCAGCTGACCAGCACTAGAAACAGCAAAGAACAAGCTAACAACCCCAGAAGTGCAGACATCTGTGAAGCTCATCAGTTCGTGTTTAAGGTTCAGCGTGAAAGGGTTCTGAGGAGATCCTGATCACCGCACGCAAGGAATCATTCTGATGGTACTGCCATTTTTATTCAAGATTTGTTCGAAGAATATACGTGCGGAAATGACGCTGAGATACACGGGAGAGAAATTCGAGCACTTTGACGATGATGGTGATCATGGTTATGCTTAACGTCGAGAATGGAAATGTTTTAATGTAGAAAGGGTCGCACCAACACATCATGGTTTATGTTCATGTATTATAGTCTTTTATGAGCGAAACCTGCAAAGAAGTGTATTACGCTGTAATGATGTCCGTAACATTGTGCTCGGAGAACATTTATAAATGCTGTCAAAAGACAATACAGTAAATTCCTGTGTGGAGACTGGACTTAGGAAAAGTGAAATATTATGGTAATTAACCTTCCAGTAATAGATCATTGTTATTGTATTGAGTTTTATTGTAATAAACATCAAGTGCCAAATTACAGTCGTTAAGATGTTATAAGAACAATGACTTTTCATTTTTTTTTTTTAATAAACATTTTACAGTAATTTTTATTATTTTTTTCATGTCTACTGACTTATTTTCAATTTTATAGCAATTTACAAAATGAAGTAAAAATAAGTACAGACTGTATATTTGAATGTGATAGCATTTAATTAGCATTACTGTGTAATCAAACAGGTTCCAGTGTATTTTACCCCCCGCCCCCCTCCCGTAGCTCCCCTCCATACCCCCCGCCCCCTCCGTAGCCCGTGTCCTTACCACGGTCGATAAGAAACCACAAAGAAACCTGTCTCTCGCTCACCACTTCTTCTGTCTTTCTCTCTCACCACTTCTTCTGCCTGTCTCTCTCTCTCTCACCACTTCTTCTGCCTGTCTCTCTCTCACCACTTCTTCTGCCTGTCTCTCTCTCTCTCACCACTTCTTCTGCCTGTCTCTCTCTCTCTCTCTCACCACTTCTTCTGCCTGTCTCTCTCTCTCACCACTTCTTCTGCCTGTCTCTCTCTCACCACTTCTTCTGCCTGTCTCTCTCTCTCTCTCACCACTTCTTCTGCATGTCTGTGTCTCCCCACTGGTTTGAGGATATTGAGGTAGTAAGTGTAGGTTTCACAATTCTCTAAGGGCCTTTGAAAGTCGGCACTTAATTTTGAGCTAAAAATAACACGAGGAGTTACCCTAGGGCTTTATCTCCTTGTCACAGTTGGGAGTGATTATTATAGAGCTTATTGTGACATTCCTGTGACTGAAACCAATTCTCCCAGGCCCAGGATGTACTGCACTTCACTGTACTGTACTTCCACCCTTATAATACCCCAAGTGGTGTGGAGGCACCAATCACTTTGTGTAATATACACTGGTTTGGATTGCTTTAATTCCCATCAATTCAAGCACAAACCTCACACAGCCTTACTACTCTCATGACGCCTTACTTCTCGATGGGCCACACCCTGTACCAAGTGTACTGATAAGACAGTAAACACTTGCCAATCTTCTCTAAAGCAGTTAGCAAAGTGAAAAGGAACGAGTACAGGTGGAGAAAAGTATACTTTGAACCTCCAGCTGTTGATTTTGATGAATGTGTGAACACAGCTGCCAAAGATATTGAGCAGGTTCTGGGTCTGTACATGCACATGGGATTAGTACAGATTCATACAGGTGTACGAGTCTATTGGGGGATGAAGACAACACCCCCCACAGTTTGTGATGTGATGTCTTGAGATCGATTTCTGAAATTGTTGACACTGATTCACTTCCAGGACAACCTCAATGTGCCTGATGAAATATAAACTATGGAAACTTCAACCAGCCCAAGAGAACCCATGTCACACCCCTGTTCATCTCCCTCCACTGGCTTCCTGTAGCCGTCCACATCAAATTCAAGGCGTTGATGCTCACCTACAAGACCTTGTCTGGAAGAGCGCCCCCTACCTCAACTCTCGCCTGAAGGCGTACATTCCATCACGCAATCTGCGATCAATCAATGACCAGCGCTTCGTAGTTCATACTCAGCGTGGCTCAAGGTCC
>JAFFST010054728.1:8042-28739 GCA_022414735.1 Noturus placidus | reverse complement strand
GAACCCTAAGTTGCCCCCGATGGCAAGCTAGCACCTTGCATGCAGCTCTGCTCCCATTGGTGTGTGAGTGTGTCTCATTTGTAAGTCGCTTTGGATAAAAGCGTCTGCTAAATGAATAAATGTAAATGTAAACTTTTGACCTCAATCCGGACCGCAGAATCTCTCACCATCTTCAAAAAACAGCTAAAGACCCACCTCTTCCGTGAACACCTAATCAACCCCATAAAAATAATAAAATAATTTACTCTGGCACTTACACCTCGACTCTGCGCACTTTGCTTCTTCTGGAACTCAATTAAAGATCTTGTACAGTAGCACTACTTGTATTGTTCTCTGCTCGATACATCGCTTTGCTTGTATTTTCTCATTTGTAAGTCACTTTGGCGTCCGCTAAATGAATAAATGTAAATGTACACTGTGGCCATGATTACAAAAGCTACGAGAACAATTTCTTTGCATACCCCCAGAAGAATGTCATGCAGTTGATGAAATGATGCTGCCGTTCAAGGGAAAATCTGATCTACATGAATATGTGCCAGCAAAACCTCACAAATGGGGGTTCAAGATGTGGGGATGAGTTGGATAAAGTGGCTTTCTTTATTATTTTGATGTTTGTCAAGGTGCAGAAAATCCAGACAAAGAGAGATCTGATGTTGGTGGAGATGTTGTCCTGAAAATGACATCCAGGAGGGAAAAAAATCATAAGGTCTTTGCAGACAACTATTTTACATTAGTTCCAATCAAGTGTGGCAGAACACTTTCCTCTTCAAAACCAGACGCAACCCCCCCAGCCACAGTAAAAGGCCTAACCCCAGTGTGCTTCCTGAATGTGAAAAAGTATGGCAACATGGGAAACCCGATAGAGATGCAAGCACTGCACTTCTCACATGTCTAGTATGGGAAATTTAAAGTCCATCTTTGCCTGAACATGGATAGAAACTGGGGTTTTTTTTTGCCCATCACAAGGCGAAATAAAAAGGTTGTAAAAAGGTTCCTGTCATGTCCCCCCCCGCACACACACAAATAAGTAAGTAAATAAATAAAAACTGAAATGCTTCAATGTTCCAAATGCAGTGAACAATATGTTTGTGTTTCTAAAATAAATCAATAAATTGTTGTGATCAATAAATTGCCATAAATGCCTAATGAATCAAATATATTACAAACAAAAATCATCCATCCATCCATCCATCCATCTTCAACCGCTTACTCCTTTTCAGGGTCACGGGGAACCTGGAGTCTATCCCAGGGAGCATCGGGCACAAGGCGGGGTTATACCCTGGACAGGGTGCCAGTCCATCACAGGGCACAATCACATACACACACACACACACATTCATACACTACGGACACTTTAGACACGCCCATCAGCCATTAAATGTAAATTATATTCTTCCCCCAGTCCAAACACATGCATGTTAGTCTGATGGGCGTGTCTAAAGTGTCCGTAGTGTATGAATGTGTGTGTGAGTGTGTATGTGATTGTGCCCTGTGATGGACTGGCACTCTGTCCAGGGTGTAACCCGCCTTGTGCCCCATGCTCCCTGGGATAGACTCCAGGTTCCCCCGTGACCCTGAAAAGGAGTAAGCGCTTGAAAATGGATGGCTGGATGGATATTTTGTTTATTTTAATTTTATAAGGGTCCAATAAACACTTAAATAAAAAAATAAAAAGAGAAAATTTGAGGGGTTGTCAGGTTTCACATGGTTAATACCAATCTACCAGATTTCAGCAGTACACTGCTCGGCGAACAGCGTAGAATTAAATAGCTGATTTCTTATTAAGCAGATAACTTCTAAAAATGATTAATAATAAAATAATGATCGCTGAATGCTAGTGTGGCCTCTAAGATTTGTATCATAGGGGTCTGATTTTTCTCACACCTGTAACCCTGTAACGTAGAATTTTATGATTTTAAAAGGCAAAATCTTTAAATTCGAAAACGTTTACAAATAAATACATTAAATACACCATAGGGGGGGGGAATAATGTTTACTTAATGTGACGTGTATATAATTCAAAACAAACGGAATTCATATTGAAATACTTTCATCAGGTTTCAAGCTAATAAACATGGCGCCCCAGGGTCTCCAACCGTTTCATCGCGAGACTACAAAACATCGCGAGAGTGACCGCGAGACTACAAAACATCGCGAGAGTGACCGCGAGACTACAAAACATCGCGAGAGTGACCGCGAGGTGGCGTTTTAGACATGCGCAGACACTCCCACGTGTTCTTTGCAGGCGCACAAGACGGAAGATGGCGGACTATGAATGTACGTGGTCTTTTTAAAACGCTCTTTTATGGTGCTGTGACTATTTCATTGCCTTTTAAAAGAAAAGCAGCATAGGATTTGTGTCCGTGTAATATGCGGGTCGCGTTTCGTGTATTTTATAAATATTAATCAAAGCGTGATGTGTTGAATATAAGGCAAGCAGCGGCATGGCGCGTGAGCGGTCCATTATCCTTCAAAAGGGTCTCTATAAACACAATATACATGCATTTCAGACGGATTTGTGTAGAAATTAATTCAATAATGGAAATATACCAGTTGTAAGTGCTTGAGAAAACCCCCCGCTAGTTTATGAAGCGTATTATACATCCTCAGGTTTTTACATTGGTGGATAGATTTATGGCTTGACTTTAATTTTTGAATAAAGTTTTTTTTTTTTTAAATGTAAGACTTTTATTATGTCAGGAAGCTCGTTTAAAAGTTCTGGAAGTATAAGTTCACATGAAGAGTGTATTTGTTAAGTTCGATTTACTTATTTTGTAACTTTGTTTACAGATTGTGAGTAAAGAGTAAAAAACACAACACCCACATTTGCATATTATTATTATTATTATTATTAAGTGTCTCTTTTTAATTTTTTAAAATGGTGTTGAAAAACATTTTTAGTTTAAAAAATTGGTTTTCTGTGCACCACGTGGTGCTGCTGTGAGCCACGTGTTCGCGCCCATTTTGGACTTGGCTCTTAACTGGTACTGGTTCATTCTGATGAAGCTGATCTTTTAAATCCTGGATCATTTTAAACCCATGAATGTATTTTGGGAAAGAATTGAAACTATCCTGCTATACTTTTCTCCTCAGTCTCTTCTGCTAAGAAAGAGAAGAAGAAGAAAGCGAAGATTTCAGATGATGAAATCGGGGTAATTATAGTTACATTTATTCATTTACATTTATTCATTTACATTTATTCATTTAGCAGAGGCTTTTATCCAAAGCGACTTACAAATGAGACACACTCACACACCAATGGGAGCAGAGCTGCATGCAAGGTGCTAGCTTGCCATCGGGGGCAACTTAGGGTTCAGTGTCTTGCTCAAGGACACTTCGGCATGGGATCACCCGGGCCGGGATTCCAACCACCAACCCTACGATTAGTGGACAACCCGCTCTACCCACTGAGACACAGCCACCCATAGTTCTTGATTTGAGTCTGTTGGAAGGTCCGATCTGAAGTGATCAGACTTCTTTACACTTTAGAGATGGGGGTCGAAATGTATAGTCTCTCAATCCCTGCACCTGCAGACGTTTCGGCATAAAACAGTTTTTACGTCACTTCAGAATGGACCTCTGTGTTTGTTTATTGTTTTCTTTTTTCCGCATTAATAAGTGGCTGTTATTTTTTCAACAGGAAATCCAAGAAACGGGAGATTTCCTCATCAAGCCCGAATCCAAGGTTGCCAAACTTGACACGTCCCAGTGGCCTTTGCTGCTCAAGGTAAACAACACTTTGTCTCTGCGCAGGTTGACCCGGCATGTCATATGATGAAAGTGTTCATCCATTCTCTGAGCGCGGCTGGTTCTGACCTTCTGCAGCTCCTTCGGTCCGTTCTGGACCGTGGGGGTTCTGGTGGCCTTGTTCCTCAGTAGGCTGGAGGTTCAGGTCATCAGGTGCAGAGAGACCAGACTGGCCTCGTCAAAGATGATCGGACACGTCTGATCGCATGCGTCTGATATCCTCCTTTTTAAAATGCCAGTTGAAGTCACTTTAACAGTGTGATTTATTCTAATGGCAGAATTGTTGTTTCTTGTCTTGTTGTATTTCCGTCTAGAATTTCGATAAGCTGAACATCAGGACGGCGCACTACACACCCCTGCCCCACGGCTCGAACCCCCTGAAGAGGAACATTAATGATTACGTCAGGTAAACTCATCTGTCCGTGGTGTTCCTCAGGGTTTTGACAAAGCCACATGATGTGATTTAGATGACATTAGCACTCTGTGCAAAGATGACCTCCTAATCTATCACCCAAGACTGATGGCTGCTAGTAACGTTTCGCCGTGGATGCCGATTTGATAACTGTGTTTTATTTTTTAATTTGTTATAATTCTGGCTGCAGCTTTTCTTAATTTTCTGTCCAGATCCGGTTTTATTAACTTGGACAAGCCAGCAAATCCGTCCTCTCATGAAGTGGTCGCGTGGATCAAACGGATCCTGCGTGTGGAGAAGACGGGCCACAGCGGGACGCTGGACCCAAAAGTCACGGGCTGTCTGATCGTGTGCATCGACAGAGCGACGCGATTAGTCAAATCTCAGCAGAGCGCGGGTGAGTCGGATTTTCCTGCGCACTCGCTTTGGATTGCGGCGCACTGAACCTTCGGGAATAGTGAAGGTGTCCGACGTGGAACAAGTCGAAACAGTTAGTCCGCTCCGAATCCGAGGGAAATTTGATGCTGTGATGGAAAACGCTACAAAACTTTAGAAACTGTTAAAAAAAGAAAACTTGATACTATTTTCCCGGGGCGATTTTTACGCATTTCTGTAAATAACTAGTTGAACACATCCACTTCGTGACATCCAGGGTTTAGCTTAGCTTAGCTTTTTGTTTGTTGAGTCAAATCTCCAGAACACCTCACTCACGGTTCAGTGCCACAGCTGTGTGCACTGTTTAGTAACTTTTATATACAGATAAAATGCCTCAACCCAGAACCCCGGGCATGTTTGGTTCACTTCCTGCAGTCAGTTTCTCACTACAATCACTCTGTGCTAGGAAAATGCACCGCGGTTTGATTCAAAACCCTGCGGAGTTCACACACACCAGATTATGCAATATGAAAATGAACCACAGGGATAAAATTTCGCTCCGATTCTAACTCTGGATTTGGATTAATGGATGTGGGAGCACTGTTGGAGTATACCAGACCTATTTTTTTTTTTTAAAGCTTGCTTGATTGTGAGCATGACCTCACTCAGTAAAACCAGTGGCCTTTCCTCAGTACTCTTATGCCGTGTGTTTCAGGCAAAGAGTACGTGGGCATAGTACGGCTGCACAATGCGGTAGAGAACGAACATCAGCTCGCGAGGGTAAGTGTTCGAACGTGTTTATAAGGGCGTCCACGTGAAATGATGAACCCGTTTATCCATTCTCTGAGTGTCTCCAGGCGCTCCTCTCTCCGCCGGCCTTCTCGTTGCTGCTTCAGCGTTCTGCTGTCGCAGCTGATGCTGGAGGACGTGCGGGTTTGGAGAGCCAGGATTCACCAAGGAAGACTTAATGGGGCTGATCTCGTGTTGCAAATTCATCTCTTCATCTCTGCTTAATCGTGGAAAATCATGTAGTTTAAATTGAGGGGTGTGTGTGGGGGGGGGTTCTCCTGTGTAGGCTCTGGAGTGTCTCACCGGAGCGCTGTTCCAGAGGCCTCCTCTCATCGCCGCGGTGAAGCGACAGCTACGAGTCAGGACCATCTACGAGAGCAAGCTCATCGAATACGACCCGGAGAAAAGACTCGGTAAGCTTTAGCCATCTTTTAAGTTCACTGCTTTAAGTGTTTTGGATAAAATAACGCCATATGATGTCATATAGATTGCATTAGCATTTTTTTTGTGCGAAGATGACCTCCTATCTATCACCCAAGTCTGATGGCTTTTCCGACGTTGGACTTTTCCTGACGTGAATCGCAAACTCTGAACGGAGTTTTTGGGTTTTTTTTTTTTTTTTGCATACTGCAGGTATTTTCTGGGTAAGCTGTGAGGCAGGGACGTACATCAGAACGCTGTGTGTTCATCTGGGGCTGCTGCTGGGAGTTGGAGGTCAGATGCAGGAGCTCAGGAGGGTTCGGTCTGGAGTGTTGGGCGAGATGGTGCGTCTGTTAAGCTTGTGTTATGTTGATTCAGGTCCACTGTGCACCTGACCAAAGAGTTGAGTTCAGTTCTGGGCTTCTTCCCTGGTCCTGTTAATTAATCTTTGGTACATCAGCTGGCTGAAGATGAGCAGATTATGAGTTGTGCTTGTGGTGCAGCTTTACTACATCTTCCCCAACAGTATCTATTTTTATTCAGATGTGAGGTGTGCTCATGAATTAATGAATTAATATCTGGCAGGACTGCATGGTGACCATGCACGACGTATTAGATGCTCAGTGGCAGTTTGACCACAACAAGGATGAGACCTACCTGAGAAGAGTCATCTTCCCTCTGGAGAAGCTGCTCGTCAGCCATAAGAGGATCGTCATGAAGGACAGCGCGGTTTGTTCTTGCTTTTCCGATCTGTTTGTAGTGCAAGCGAGTGTGTAATGGGTTCTGGTTTTTATTTATATATTCTATATAATGACGGTGTTTATTCTGCCATCAGGTCAATGCTATTTGCTATGGTGCTAAAATCATGTTACCAGGTGTGCTGCGGTATGAAGATGGCATAGAACTGAACCAGGACATCGTCGTCATCACGACTAAAGGAGAAGCCATTTGTACAGGTAATATCATATAAATGTAGTTACTCGACTTCTAACCTTAGGCCTCATCCACATGGGTATTTTTCTAAACTTTTTTTCCCCCCTTTCTACATCCTGACCTCTTGGGTCGTAAGTCCACCACTCCTGAACTACAAATGGATTTATTTTTATTTTTAAGTCATACTATGAAATCAAGCCTGACCATGACTAAGTGATGAGTAAATAACAAACCTTTGTCCGTGTTGGTGTTTCACCATCTCTACAGCTCCATTTGCAGGTCTTAATGTTATCCTTGAGGTGTTTTACAGAACACTTTGATGTACTATCGCCACCTACTGGACTGGCATACTCATTTGTGCTGGTGGCGATATTTTTGTTTACACCAATAGCATTTTTTTTAAACCTGCGTTTTTACCCTGCCCTTTGTGGATGGGGTCTTTAATCCAAACCACATGATGTATAGATAGCATTAGCACTCTGTGCAAAGATGACCTGGTATCTATCACCTGCTTTTAATTCTGATCCTCTTTAAATGGGCGGCTGTGTCTCAGTCGGTAGAGCGGGTCGTCCACTAATCCACTAATCGTGGGGTTGGTGGTTGGAATCCCGGCCCGGGTGATCCCATGCCAAAGTGTCCTTGGGCAAGACACTGAACCCTAAGTTGCCCCCGATGGCAAGCTAGCACCTTGCATGCAGCTCTGCTACCATTGGTGTGTGACTGTGTCTCATTTGTAAGTCGCTTTGGATAAAAGCGTCTGCTAAATGAATAAATGGAAATGAAGGGTTTTAAAAGAATAAAGCATGTGTTTGTTTTTGTAGCTGTAGCACTGATGACGACGGCGGTCATCTCTACGTGCGACCACGGCGTTGTGGCTAAGATCAAGAGGGTCATCATGGAAAGAGACACATATCCACGGAAATGGGGCTTGGGTCCAAAGGTAAGGCCAACTAAATTTGTTTTATTTATTGATTAACATGCGTTTAAACCTCCTTGTTCTGTATGTTCTAACTTCTGTTTAAAGGATGAGGCAAATTTCTGACTTGTCTTTTCAGGCTAGTCAGAAGAAGATGATGATCCAGAAAGGCCTTCTAGATAAACGTGGCAAGCCGAACGGGAGCACTCCAGCCGACTGGAAGGAGGGTTACGTGGACTACAGGTAGGCATCATTTCTCCTTGCTGCTGAATGTGGTGCTTGTATTGTCAGCTCCAGAATTATTGGCACCCTGAGACCATGTGTCCAGCGGTCGTCCTTGGTTTGTGGTGCACAAGCCGTATGGGTTCCACTTGTTTTGGAGGTGTCGTTACGACAGTTTGTGCAGACTGTTATCCCTTTTTAGTCTGCGGTGACTCTAGAGGGAGTCTGTCTGCGACATGAACACGCAGAACTCGCATGAACTCTGTCTGCAGTATGGGTGACAGGCTGTTGGGTTTTGTGGACATGGTTAAAATGGATCTTCAGACTGGTTTGATCATGTTTGTGCCAGTCTGAGTCACTGTACCATGTTATGCGCTTTTTTTTTCCAGCATTAAACCCAAAGTAAAGGGAGAAGCAGCTGCTGAAGATGGTGACGCTGTTGAGGCAGGAGCAAAGGTGAACAGTCAGCTTGTTTTAGTCCTGTTTTTTATTTGTTTATATATATATAATATATATATTTATTTTAAGGTTATGTTTGGAATTGAATTTTCTGCTAATCTTTTGTGTGCAGAGGAAACGTGATGAGAGCGGAAGTGAGGGCGAGGCCACGCCTTCGACCCCAAAGACAGACGAGGTCAAGAAAGAGAAGAAGAAAAAGAAGAAAGAGAAGAAAATGAAGCAGGCTGAGGAAGTATCGGAAGCAGTAGAAGTCACCAAGGAAGTGGTGGCAGAAGGGGAAGGAGAGGTGAGCACTACTGATGTTCTGAAATGAGTGTTCTGTGGTTTTTGGACCGGTCCCTTCGTGTTCTAAACACTGACGCAGTTATCTTTGTTTTAATTTTATACTTAATCACGTCCAGGACAACGATCAAAACTCTTTTGTATATTGTGTAAAAGTTTTGAAGCCTTCGGCGTGAGACGTCTCTGCAGTCTTTTATACTCCAACTGGAATTCTCCATCAGTAAACGCAATCTCTTCGCCGTTAAACTCCTGTCGGGTTTGTTTAGATTGGCTGGGGTGTGGCAAATCTCAAACGCTACTGGCTGTCGTGTTGAGCTCGACTGACTTACACGATGTCGCATTTTAATCAGTTGTTCGAACCCGTCCACAGGTCACAGAAAGCACCAAAAAGAAGAAGAAAAAGAAGGTGAAAGAGGCCGATTCGGACTGAAAATCCGATCTAACAGACTGTTAAAGCTCACCAAGTCAGGACAAGGTGACGTGACCACCGGGGATCAGCCATGAACTCGGCTCTGCTCCTGCTTCCCTTCCTCGGCCGGTCTTTCGCTGCCGTCAAACAAGTGACTGATATTTTAAAAGATCTCCAGCTCTAGTCTCTTTAGAAGCATGCACATTGAGAGTGTGAGAGAGAGTGTGTGTGTGAGAGAGAGTGGCAGAGCAGACCTGAAATCTCTGCAGGCAAATCATGTTCTGGAATTCAGTTTTATTCTGAAACTGATTCAATGTCCGATCACCGTCAACGTGAATATTGACACGTGGCTTGGAGCTTTCAATGCTAATTGTTTTTTTTTAAGCTGTGGATAACTTTCTTTTCTCTTTGTGAAAGTCCTGTTTTCTGCTTTTATTTTTACGGTGAAGAATGTGTTTATTTTGTATTATGTATATAACAGAGGATCAACTTGTAATCCTAAAGCAGAAGAGTTGGATGAAATAGATTTTTTTTTTTTCTACATGTGTACTTTTGTCATCTGTGACTCAGTCATATCAGAAACTCCAGGTTTTCAGTGTTGGATATTTTATTCAGTTAATTTCAAAAGTGCAACACGATCATGATCTACATCCAGAACGACAGACACTGAAAAGTCACCAAAAACCGCTTGATGGTGCGTCCCTGTTTTATTTTAACCCCCCCCCCCCCTCCCCACCATTTAATACAGCACATGTAAACGTGTTGGGGTTCCATGGTATTACAGTAATATAACCGAACACTGAACAGCGTGGTGTTCATCACAGTACTGGTCCGTTTTGCATGTTGTCCTGCACCACTTACCTGATGTTTACTGGCACTGTGTGGTGCTTATTTAAATTTTTTATAACTCGTATCTGATTTATGTCTGAAAAGAAAAATCTCTAACTTATTGCTTTTAATAAAACAAACATTTATAAATACGCCTTAGCCGGGGTTAGCGGCCTGAACTGACGGACATCTTGAGCTTAGTCTTGGGACTTGGTATTGCACCTGATTTACAATAGTGCGGGTTCTTTATTTGACGTGATGCTGATGGGATCAACATGGCCATCAGTAGACCCAGGACACAGGAACCCACTGTGGGCTGGAGGAGGCGCTCTCCAAGGCGTCTTCCACACCTTTCACACACTCGTCCACGTCGTTGTTGACCAGGATCACATCAAAGAAATGGCGGTAGGTTCTGAAAATGGTGTCCGATTGCTTCTGGATGGCTTGCAGTGCTTCCGACTGTGGTGTGGAGATAGAAACTGGGTTATAGTGACAGATTGTCAATGATATCCATTCGATTTTTAGATCGCTTGGGGAAATGAAGACGCAACTGACCTGGTTACCCGTGTTGGTTGGTGCTATGAACACGACGAGGGGCGCGAACTCGGCGGTTCTGAGGAGTTTCAGCGTCTGAAAGAAAACCACGTTTGTTTACTATGTTTAAGTATAAGAGGTAAAAAAGGATTACAGGCTTAAATAAACACGTTTTAAGGAATGGTTTTTATCCCAAAGAGTAATGAATGGGTCTAGAACATGATCTCTGCTCCATGTAGCTGTATGCTTTCAAGTGGAGCATGTTTATCAGCCATCATTACTGATCAAATGAATTCATATTAAAATAAAACTTACTAAAATCTGATCAATAAGAACCAGTAATCAACGCATACACCAACTCTGGACTGTTCCAGGACTTTCTAGAGCTTGAAAATGGTTGCAATGTGAAACTAATCCAATTGAAAATCTCTCAAATCTGCCGTGGAGAGAAAAAGGTTCTAGCACCTTAAATGGTTCCTTAGGTTTGCTCCTCTTGAAGCACTTTACTGAAACGGACAGCATTCCATCATTCAAACAAGTGGTTCGTTTGGGTCTACCTGAGGTTCTACATCCAGCAGTGCGATCTTGTCTTGCTCATGGATCTTCTGGATGGTCTCGATCTTGGTGCCGAACATGCTGCCCTGAAAACTTCCGTACTCCAGGAGCTCGTTCCCCACGATGCATTTGGTCATCTCTTCGTCGGAGATGAAGTAATATTCCTGTCCGTTTTCCTCGTCTTTCCGCGGAGATCTCGTTGTGTCTGGTTGAATTAAGAGATGTTTTTATGAGTGCTTTATTTTTTGGACTCATTCGAATAAACACTATATCCATGCTGATAATTATACCTTCCTTCAGACTGTAGGTAAGGATGTACCACAGGGACGTTAGATACATACATTTATTCATTTAGCAGACGCTTTTATCCAAAGCGACTTACAAATGAGACACACTCACACACCAATGGTAGCAGAGCTGCATGCAAGGTGCTAGCTTGCCATCGGGGGCAACTTAGGGTTCAGTGTCTTGCCCAATGACACTTCGGCATGTGATCACCCGGGCCGGGATTCCAACCACCAACCCTACGATTAGTGGATTAGTGGACAACCCGCTCTACCCACTGAGACACAGCCGCCCTGAGTTTCCTGTTCTCACTTATGTTACACTCTTAAAAAGAAAGGTTCTTCAATGGTTCTTCACATCATCATGGGTTCTGCAAAGAACCTTTTTCTGGTCAAGAACTATTTTTCATTGTATAGGGTTGTGGAGGGGTTTTTTTTTTTGGAGATTAAAGAAGTTCTTTATGGTTCATTATAGGTTCTTCAGAGCAGTGTAATGGTTCTTCAAGATATCATCTCTTAACAGGTTAGAGGGAACCCTGTAAAGTTCTTTGTGGGACTGGAACATGTTCTCCTGGCATCACTCTTAAGAAGCTAAATTTGGTTCTTTAAAGCCCTAACTAAGGGTTTTTTTCTTTTTTAGAGAAGCTACGATAACATGGAGGCACTGCTGTGAAGAACTATTTATGGGTTCTTTAAAGCACGAGTAAGTAGATGGTTCTCTAAAGAACTTGAAAGTTAAAGGTTTTTTGTGCCACTTTCAAGGGTTCTCCTACAAATTTGTATTTTTAAGAGTGTGTAGCAGCTTTAACCACCGGCCTTTCAGTGCTGACACTGGAGACTCCTTCCATAAATATTAAGCAAACAACTGCTAACACAAAACTTCAACACTTACATTTATTCATTTAGCAGACGCTTTTATCCAAAGCGACTTACAAATGAGACACACTCACACACCAATGGGAGCAGAGCTGCATGCAAGGTGCTAGCTTGCCATCGGGGGCAACTTAGGGTTCAGTGTCTTGCCCAAGGACACTTCGGCATGGGACACACCCGGGCCGGGATTCCAACCACCAACCCTACGATGAGTGGATTAGTGGACAACCCGCTCTACCCACTGAGACACAGCCGCCCACAGAGAAAAGCCAATTCATTCTACATCGCGTACGTTTAAATTTACAATCCCAGATTAAACGCAAAATATCATGAGATCAGATTTATAAAAGGTTGGGTTTTTTCTTCCTCCAAATAACCTGTTAAAAATCACAATGTGTGAGATGTGATCGAAACGAAATGTCAATCAAACCCGTGCCTGAATTGTAAAGTCATGTTTAATGTCTGTATCTTGGTGGTTGCTCCTGATCCTGTGTACTGTTATTTTACACTTTTCTACCAACGAGTCTTCGCGGTTGCGATCGGACAAAATGAGCTTTTTGGAGACCGTCACGTGTTTGCTGACTATCCGGAAGTACGGAGAGCAAATCAGATCGCGACGTCAAGCACAAAGGTCACCTTTACTGTTCCAGCTCGTCAAAACGACTTACGAGGTGCAGGGTAGTCGAACTTCTCGGAGTATTTGGTCAGCAGGGAACTTTTAATGTGACTCCTTCCCACACCAGGAGCACCTGCACCGAGGAGAAAGAGACAGAAGTAGGACTTCGCATCAACGCAACGTACACAGTTGAATGAATGTTTGTCGCATCAGTGTTGCGTTCTCTGGAACGTGTGCCCTCTTCGTACCCGTACTGACCTATGAGTACCAGCGTTTTTCGATTGAAAGCAGGGAGCTGCACAACCTCTTCATAAGAAATGACATCAAGCTGATCAAAGACTGGAGGGGAAAAAAAAAAGGTTTAAAATAAATAAATAGATAAATCCATGTAAGATTTATAAAATGTGTTAGAAATCTTTATCAAAGGGGATACTTGCTCCCTGGGATAGGCTCCAGGTTCCCCCGTGACCCTGAGAAGGACTAAGCGGTTGAAGATGGATGGATGTGATACTTACTAGAACTGTGTTTCGCCAGATACTTGTCTTTGCATTTCTTCTTTTTGCCAAAAGGACTACACGACTGACTGGCTTCATCGCTGCGCTTACTTTTGCTAGCCACACGCCTGGGGAAAGATAAAAGCATAAAAAAATAAAGCAAAATAATTACTTCAGGAATCATGAATAACGTCAAATATTAATTTACACTCGAGTTTCTATATTGTTGTAACTGAATTGAAATCCGATTTAAATTACAGTGACGTTTTAACACCCGTACCATTCCTGAAGTTCGGGGGACGGTATGAGCCCTGCGAAGTCTTTGCCGGAATCGTCCACCCTGCCCTGCCACCAGTTCGGATCCTTCTTGTTGATGATCTTGATTATGTCGCCGGTTTTGAATTTAAGGCCCGCCTCTTTGCATGGGATGAGCTCGTCCTTGGCAGGGTCGTAGTCGAACTGAGCCCTCATGTACATCTAGAGTAAGACAAACAATAGATTACTAAAAACACTCGCCATGGTCGGGCTCGGTGACTCAACACCGATCTTCCAAAACATCTGAGCATGACTAGTAAACATGAGTGACGTGGAAACAAAAAAGCTCATAATGGCCTTGTTAGGACTGTTAGAACTCTTCTACACTACCCTCGTATACACGATACGGCCAAAAGTTCGTGGACACCTGATCATCACACCCATACGTGCGTCGTATCCAAACTGCTGGCGCGAAATATCGAAGCACACAATCGTACAGAACGTGTATTTACTCTGTAGCGTCACAATTTCCCTAAGAAACCCAAACCCAGTTTGAGCACGACAATGCACCTGTGGACAAAGCGCGCTCCAGGAAGACATGGTGTGATAACGTTGGAGTGGAGTGGAGGAACTCTAGAAGAACATGGAGGATCTTGTACAGGAGTTGTATGGTAGAGTCTTGTAAGAACAATTCTTGTAGCTACATTTACATTTATTCATTTCGCAGATGCTTTTATCCAAAGCGACTTACAAATGAGACACACTCACACACCAATGGTAGCAGAGCTGCATGCAAGGTGCTAGCTTGCCATCGGGGGCAACTTAGGGTTCAGTGTCTTGCCCAAGGACACTTCGGCATGGGATCACCCGGGCCGGGATTCCAACCACCAACCCTACGATTAGTGGACCACCCGCTCTACCGACTGAGACACAGCCGCCCTAAAGAACATTTAGTTCTTTATCGTTAATGTGGGTTGAGCAGTGAATGAAGATTCTTGGAGAGTATATGAGAATGATATAAATAGTTCTCTGTAATAGTTAAGGTTTGTTTTTTACCAACCGTATGGCAGATTTTTGGGATATCACACTCCAGACTTTGTAATTGGTGCACTTGTGGTTTTGCGGTACCGTCTGATGTGTCCCATTTCAAACCGAATCACTCAAACGCAGTGGTCAGGAACCCTCTTCCTTGAGATCTAACTTCATACAGGTTTCATCTCCAAAGACAGTCTAGAATTTAGTTGATCAAGAACTTCTCCAGGCAGTGATTAGATGAGCAGATGGGAACGGTTATAGTTGTAGCTCCAGTCTTCAGGATGGTAGATCTCCAGGAACAGCGTCGGTGACCACTGCTCTAGAGTCAAAACGTTATTTTGAAAAGAATGTGCTGTTTTTCATTCCAGTGTTTCAAAGCCTTACTTCCTGTGCAGAATTTGTCACTTCCTGTACGCCTGGCTACAGGACAATATGAGGATAGAGAGCCGCTATAGCTGAGTTTTCAGAGATGGAGCAACGGCAGGATAATCTATGAAGAAATGATTTTCCGAACGATTTTGCAAGCAGAAAATCACAGTGCAAAATTTCTGGTTAAATGCCGTGTTGATTTTTTCCCCCATTTACGCCATAGTCTTCCGATGAGCGGAGAAGGCTTTCATATATAAAGAAGCGTTCTTATATTTCGTTCTTCTTGAAGATGGTGAGTGAATCTGAGGTCCGGATTGAGGTTGGAAGTTCATTCCACCAATGAGGAACAGTTAGTGTGAAGGTTCTGGAAAGGGACCTTGTGCCGCGCTGAGTAGGAACTACTAAACATCGGTCGCTAATCGATCGCAGATTGCGTGAGCGTACGTTCGCCTTCAGGAGAGAGTTGACGTAGGGGGCGCTGTTCCAGATAAGGTCTTGTAGGTGATCATCAAGGCCTTGAATGTGATGCGGGCGGCTACAGGACGCCAGTGGAGGGAGATGAAGAGGGGTGTGACACGGGTTCTCTTGGGCCGATTGAAGACGAGGCGTTCTGCATCATTCTGAATCATCCGCAGGGGTCTGATGGAGCTGCTGGGAGGGACTATAGAGCTAGGACAGCGAGTTCAGGAGTGTGGCGTTTTCTCAAACGACTGACCTCGAATGAGAAATAAATTCTGAAATTTCTTTACCCGTGTCCACGGAATGCACTTCGTGTCAAAGCAGTGAAACCCGTTGTGCTAATCATGAGAATTAACCAGAATTAAAAAGCTTTGTTAGCAGTTACAAAAAAAATTTTAAAAAAAGCCCGTATAGTGTTTAATGAGGAAGTGGGATTTTCTATGGTTAGCCACTACTGGTATCTAAATGACTAAATACAGTCACCTGATTCAGAGGATTACTGGAGTCCCCTAATAAAGAACAAACCATGTGTGTGAAGGCAGTTTCCTTCAAACGTTATGAAGTTAAGAATAGAATTTAAACATAAATCATCGTCATCATCATCATATTATTGGATTTCAAGCTCATTTAGTCTATCGGCAGATAATTCTGTTTCTTTCTAGAAGTAAATACTTACAATTAGAAATAATTATCTGCCAACAGAACAAGACTGTTTCAATCTTGAGTCGAATATCCATAAATAGTTTCTTATAATAGGAAATACAAGAGAAATTTGACAAGATTACAGATATTTTCACTTGCTATTGTTTTTACAGTGTAATAATTCAAATAAATAAATAAATAATAAGAAGAACCTTTTACTTTAATAGAGCTTATTGCTCAGCCAAAGGAGTAACGTTAAAACCATACGAAGATAAAAGTCAAACAAACGAGTGTGGAGTTCTGCACACCTCACAAACCATGAAGCGACTCTGCTGATTCGGGATGATTTTCAAAGTGACGATGCCCTCTGTGTCTTTCTGCAATGAAAACAAGAATATATAAAGAGCGATCCGTTCGTAAGAACATGCATGGATCATCCTTATATCACTGGCAGCTTCAGGAGAAATACTAACCAGAATCCTTTGCAGTTGGTCCACACTCTGATGCGCAACACTTTTACCGTTAATCTCGGCAATTTCATCTCCTTCGTGTAAGGAACCTACGTAGATGTACTACAGATTATCCTCTGCCTTTTTTCCCTTGGTGGATAAAACACACCTTTAAATCTGAAGTCCAAGTCAAGCATCACAAACCTTGCTTGTGGATCATCCCTCCGTGTAATATTCTTGCCACCATGCACTTCTGCTTCTCGTTTAGTTTGAGAGTCACACCCTGAATAGAAACGGAGAAAAAACATAATGTGAGCTTGATGACAGACATCGTGAACGATTCTTAAATGGACAGAATCTTCGAAGTGAAGACAGGACAGTACCAGTGGTTCTGACTGATGCTTCTCGAAGGCCACCTCGTGCATCTTATTCACTTCTTTGATGTTCGTATGGCCCGTGCTGCCGTTCGTGTATACTGTCTCCTGCTCCTTGGCTTCAAATGTCTGCGTGGAACACACACACACACACACACACACACACACACACACTGGGTCAACAGTCCAGGCTGGTGGTGGTAGAGTAATGGTGTGGGGAATCTTTTTTTGACACACATTGGGCGTCTTAATACCAAATCGAGCATCGTTAGAACCCTACAACCCATCAGAGCATCATAGCGGACCATGTACATAATAATAATAATAATAATAATAATAATTAATCAATTTGTATAGCGCTTTTTACAATGGACATTGTTTCAAAGCAGCTTTACAGAAATATCATTTTACATTTACAAGCGACTTACTAATGAGACACAGTCACACACCAATGGGAGCAGAGCTGCATGCAAGGTGCTAGCTTGCCATCGAGGGCAACTTAGGGTTCAGTGTCTTGCCCAAGGACACTTCGGCATGGGATCACCCGGGCCGGGATTCCAACCACCAACCCTACGATTAGTGGATTAGTGGACACCCCGCTCTACCCACTGAGCCACAGCCGCCCCAATCTCTATATAGCCACCGTTTACCATTTTATAACATCACAAAGTCGTCTCAAACTGCTTCCATGAACTTGACACTTGTTCAAAGAGCAAAGGGGGTCCTCGCCAGTATATTAAAGCCTAAATCACACACTGAAATTATCTGTACGTAGTGATTTCTCCTTAACAAACCCACCTTGAGGTTTTTATCAAGGCTTCACAAATACAATGTATTCTGGATTCATTTGATTAAAGCGTTCTCTTCATATCATCTGGGACACGTCTCGCAACAGGTATTACAGCTTCCTACGATCTGAAATGTCTGGAAGAGTGTAGTGCGTGTGCACGGAGAGGTCACGTACACAATACTTCACACACAGCGTTTATCCACGAGCAGCACCACAGGGTAATGTCAGAATGTCACGTTAAAAGCGTTCAGCTGTGCTTTATAGCACGTATCTACTTGTGCCATTTGCTCTGGGTTAAAGATTAAACCTTCACATTTTTAACAACTCATTAGATCCCGACAGACATGACAGGGTTGTCATGGTTCTGGGTTCGGCTCGGGAGGTCTCGGGAGGCATCGGTTAAACACACAACACTAGTGAACCATTTCAGGGGTTTTGTTGTTGTTGTTGTTGTTGTTGTTTATCGAAAGCTTGGAATAATGTCAGTGTGTAATCTCTCAACAGCGAATGGTTCGGAAAGTATTATTTGATAAAGCCATTTATCATGTTTATAAGTTTGCTTTTATAATGTCAAGTAAATCTGTGGAATTTTCTAGTGAGATACTAAATGTAAAAGCCAGTAGTTTTGATTTTAGTGAGCCACATGTGGTACTGGCTGTTAATCTGAGAAAGTGCTAAATGGTAAAGTGCTAAAACATGGCTGCTAATGAAGGATAGTACTGTTTAGATCAGTACTACAAGGCGCTTCCTGACTCTGGTGCTCTTCGTGCTCAATAACTCAGCAGAAGGGGAGAGTGGGGTATGTTGTCATGTGGTTAAAGTTCTCACAGCGGTCATACGTCCAACACCAGACGCGCAAACTCGAACTAAATAGCTGTTTGGTGTGATTTTGAGTTCTGAGGTCAATTTCTTGTTTATATCTCGGTCACTCTGATGTGAGCACAATCTTCTTACTGAACTCTTTTACTTTTATTAAAATAAAGATGCCCGATACCAAGTGTGAGCTTGATGTCTTGATGGGAGCCACCACCCTGTGTGTGTGTGTGAAGTTCTACTCCTGCTTCGGGGGTTTCCTCCGGGAACTCCAGTTTCCTCCGTCAGTCCAATGACACGCGTCGTAGGTTGATTGGCGTCTCTAAACTGTCCGTACTGTGTGAATGTGTGTGTGATTCTGAACTGCGATGGGTTCGCACCCTGTCCAGAGTGTCCCCTGTTTTCCCATGCCGAAGTGTCCATGGGCAAGACACTGAACCCTAAGTTGCCCCCAATGGCAAGCTAGCACCTTGCATGCAGCTCTGCTACCATTGGTGTGTGAATGTGCTCTCATTAGTAAGTTGCTTGTAAATGTAAAAATGATATTTCTGTAAAGCTGCTTTGAGACAATGTACCATTGTAAAAAGCGCTATACAAATTGATAAATTATTTAATTATTATTATTATTTTCCCTAGTGTCCCCTGGGATAGGCTCCAGGCTTCCCATGAGCCTGTCTAGGAGAAGCGGTATGGAAAATGAATGGAACGTCTATCCAATATTAAAAGTCAGGTTTTTACATCCTCATTAGGATTTGCAGTCACATGCGTTGGCCGTGTAGGTGCCATTTTTTGGCCACATAAATCTCCTTAAGATTTCTTTCTCTAGGAATTCATTGAAGATCACGTGTAGAACACTCAGGTGACTGAACACGGACGATGTGAAGGCGTGTATAACATAATATAACATATGTGTAACATATCATGCCCAATAACTGAAGAAGAAAATCAGTAAGAAGTGTGACAACATTCCCCGCTCTCCTCAAGCACGTCACGAATACATTATTTACAGGGCCTAAAAAGTTACGCAGCTATAAAACTTGCTGATGAGAAATTTCTCTGCACTGACCTTTAATCATGTAATAAGGAAAAGGATCACCATAGCAACGGTCAGCATAGCAGCACAGTGAAGATGGCTCATGGCGTAATTCAGCTGTAAAGCAGTGAATTCGAGGCTCACGTGTGGAGCATTAATGCTAATCTGATGTGCACTATCGCATGACTCAGCACAGGATAAAAGGTCGCACGGTTCTTATGACTCTTAATCGCAGGATCAGGACTTTGGTCCTGTGCTGAGACTTGGAGAAAGAGATAATGAGGAATATTCCCAGAACTTTTGTGTGTACATATGTGAACACATGTGTGATTAGCACGAACAGAGGCTTCAACAGGTTTTCCTGGATTTAGGAAAGAAATGTGATCTAATTTCGGGTTGGAATATGTGATAGTACTCAAGAGTGCTACAAACTCGAGCGACAAAGCAGTTAGTCTGCTGAAACAAAGATTTTTATGTGGAAAAAATACTAAAGTCAGCGAAAATACTGCTGACCATGCCTCTTTTCTCTGGGCCACACACACACACACACACAAACACACACACACACACACAGGAAATGAAGCGTCCTGTCAATTCAGCAACAATTGAAACATCAAGGTTCCCTTTTCCCACATTTTATCATCATTTAAAAACCCCAGGTATAAAATACAGTACATCATGAAATATAAACACGTGAGCTGTGAATATTATGTTCCTCAATTTCAGAATTCCACTTTATAATTGATATTTTTTCTAAAAGGCTAAAGCGGATATTCTTCTGGATAAAACGATGCTAAAAATCCCCCTTTTTCCCCTCCCCCTCTTCACCTTAAACCCAATGATAACGAGATGTAATGGTGGTGTATAGAATGCTCTGTTGGTAATTCACAGATTTTAAAGCCCTCAGAGGAGAAGATGAATATCTGAACAGGTTCCTCAGTGATGAAGAACAGTCGTGCAGTTTGCTCTGCTTGAGAACTCGGGAGATATTTCAGCTCTTTGTTTAACAGCGTGAATCGTTTACAGAGTCTGAAGACCCTGTAGCTCCGCGTGTCATTCAGCTGAACTCCAAAGAGTTCCACTTTTGTCTCATCGGTCCACAGAATGTTGTCCCAAAAGTCTTGGGGATCATCAAGATGTGTTGTGGAGAAATTGAGACGAGCTTTGATGTTCTTTTTGCTCAGCAGTGGTTTTCTCCTTGGAACTCTGCCATGCAGGCCATTTTTGCCCAGTCTTTTCCTGATGGTGGAGGCATGAACGCTGACCTTAACTGAGGCAAGTGAGGCCTGCAGTTCTTTGGACGTTGTTGTGGGGTCTTTTGTGACCTCTT
>JAFFST010054727.1:264056-286271 GCA_022414735.1 Noturus placidus | reverse complement strand
ACACACACACACACACCAAGCTTCGTGTCCATACTAATCCCAAACCGAAAATTATGCAGGCCTGAGGGCATGAATATTCAAAATTCATTAATTATTCAAAGCATTCATTTGCACTCTGTCAAGTGACTATGGATTTCTGATTTCAGAAAGAAAGAAAGAGAGAATGTGTCCTGAGGAACAAAGAATGCTGTTAATAGTACAATAGTACATTTCAAGCACCAGTTACCCCACACATCACCCCTCACCAGATATAACTACATGTATGGATCTTCTACATACTGTATACAGATGGTTGACATTTTACAGGAAAAACCAACATAAAGTGTCTCAAAACAGGTTCACTGCATCTTGGTACTGATGCTACAAGTCTTTGCAATTGTACTGGAGCAATCAATACCACTTTTACAAAAGATATTCCATGAGTTCGTGTTACGATGGTGGTGGAAAGTGCTGTCTAAGATGTTGCTCCCAAAGGTGATCAATTAGGTTGAGATCTGGTGAGTGTGATGGTCATAGCATACGATTTACCCCATGTTCATCCTCATCAAAGCCTTCAGCGATCTGAATGCCCTGTGGATACAGAGACCACTCTCATCAGGTTATAAATGTTCCAGCAGAGGATAAAGAAAAACGTCTTACTAATTTGCAATGACCTTTCCCTCTAAGCAAATAAAAGGACCTAACCATACCCACAAAATGGCATCCACAGCATAACAGATTCACCATTGTTCCCCTTTAATTTGTCAACTATATGTCCATATATACGGCAAAATAATCTTGGGCTCACGCTTGCATTTTTAAAATGTATTTAATTTTTTTTAAATAATAATTTACACAGCTCAATTCATAAGGAAAGATTATATTCTGTGTCTTCTATATTGTTATACACTGCATTAGTTGTTAATGGTATGCAATTAAGGACTAGTTAATTATGTGCAATCTAGAATGACTTTGAGATGAATATAAAGAATGTCAGTTTTAATTTGAGGTCACTTGGATCCATTTAAGGTGCAGTGCATAAGAATTACAGCCCTTTTTATACATAGTCTCTGCATTTCAAGGCATGATTGGTCACTGGCCAATTGACTTTTTTGTTGTGGGCAGCTGTGGATCGATGGCTCATTAATTCGAACACAAGAGAGTATACTAAAGGTCTAGAGTTGATTGTAGATGTGACATTTACAACTGGAATTTGATGCTGCTGTCTTTAAACATTATTGACACTGTCCAAACAAAGAGATTGTTTCAATAATGGAAGGCGTGATGTGGCTAAACATATCAGAATAATTTAGTCAGGGGCATTGAGTCAGAACACTAAGTTCAGCTACTTGATACCAGGAAGTAAGAATGTGTTGATGAACAAACAACCTGACGGAACAGGAAGAAGTTGGCTGTAGTATTTCACTTGTGTTTATTAATGACCTCAGAGATCACTAGAAAATAAATCCAGTCATGGACATCATGATCAGGTTTACAGACAACAAGCATTCATCAGGAAAGAAGGATTTTACTCGCAAATTGTTAAAAAAAAAACAAACAAACAAAAAAAAACATTTCTCCATTTGAAATGAGAGAACTAGGCAATGTAGATGGAAACACTTTAATATTAAATCTGACAATGTGCACTTCAGCCTCATACAGGAGAAGTTTCATTGGGAGATTGCAAAGTCCTGACAATGGAGACCCAATGTGGTCAGGAGTCCAAGAGAGCAGAATTGGCTATATCTATAGGTTGGAGGGACGGCATACTTTCTCCCCCGTCAGTTAGAGAGACACTAGCCAATCTCACATATGCGGAAGAGGCCTGAATGGGTATTTCTCCAAGTATGGTCAGTTGTCCTGTGACATAACATAAGCAGCAGTTATAAAAGATGCTTCATCTGTCTCTGAGGAAGTACACGCTAGCCTTACCTACCCTTACTAATTGGTAGCTGTCGTGTGATTGTGGAGAGCTAAATAGTGGGTGGGAATTGGCTAGAAATATGTATAATAATAATAATAATAATAATAATAATAATAATAATAATAATAATAATAATAATAATAATAATAATAGCATGTTCGCATCACACCTCCATGGTTGAGGGTTTGATTCCCACCATGGCCGTGTAGGCATGTTCTCCCAGTGCTGCGGGGGTTTCCTACGGGTACTCCGGTTTCCTGCCTCAGTCCAAAGACATGCATGGTAGGCTGATCGGTGTGTCTAAAGTGTCCGTAATGTATGAATAGGTGTGTGAATGCATGTGTGATTGTGTGCACTGTAATAGATTGGCACCCTGTCCAGTTTTTTTTCCCCGCCTTCTGCCCCATGCTCCCTGGGATAGGCTCCATATTGTGACCCTTAAAAGGATAAGCCAGTTAAATCTCGCATAGATTTTAAAATACTATTATTAACCTATAAAGCACTAAAAGGTCTCGCACCACAGTACTTAAGCGATCTTCTGGTCTTATATGATCCGCCACGTCCACTTAGATCCACAGATGCAGGCTATTTGACGGTACCGCGAATAGTGAAGGCTACAGCAGGGGGAAAAGCTTTTACTCATAGAGCTCCACAGTTATGGAACAGTCTTCCATTTAGTGTTCGGGACTCAGACACAGTCTCAGTGTTTAAGTCTAGACTTAAAACGTATTTATTCACTCTAGCCTACCCTGACTAGACTTTCCATCATGATAAATCCCAGTGTTAACAATTTTTTCTCTCCCCCTCTCCTTCCGCCGAGCTGCACATGAGTTGATGGAGATGTTGGAGATCCTGGTCCTTTCTGCTCTCCGGACCTGCATGATCGGTCTCGGAGGTCCTACTTCTGGATGGAGCTCTCATCTACTCCAAATCCAGACTGCTGGGACTAAGGCTTTTCAAAGCCAAACAGATTACATTTAAAGCAATAATTGTCTCTTTAAGAATGTCTGTTGTTACCCAGATGAGGATGGGTTCCCTTCTGAGTCTGGTTCCTCTCAAGGTTTCTTCCTCTTAAAACATCTTAGGGAGTTTTTCCTTGCCATTGTCGCCACTCAGTGTCTTGCTCATTTGGGATAATTTCTCACTTTTACTGTGTATGTACTGTGTTTGTATTCATGTAAAGCTGCTTTGAGACAATGTCTATTGTAAAAAGCGCTATACAAATAAAATTGAATTGAATTGAATTGAATAAGCGGTATAGAATATGGTTGGATGGATGGATTATTATTATTATTGATAATAGTAATAATAATTATAATATGATTCTGTCATGTAAATAAAACCAGGAAGCATGCCCTGCCAAGTTTTGCGTAGTTCATACATGGTAAATGCTCCAGAACGCGAGGGGAAATCTGTGAAACAATATTGTTTTAGTTATAACCACAATATCTAACCATGAAATATTGTAAATAGAAAAGAAAACTAGAGTTCTCTATATTAAATATTAAATATGATCATATAATCCCTGTAAAGAACATAAAACTTTTAAAGGAGCATATTAATAGAAGACATTGCTTATCTTTTTATAAGCACTTTGTTTAAAATAGTACAGTATAACAAGAGAGCTGAGTGGAGCCCCAAACTCCCTGAATGGAGACAGACATGGAATGAAAATGTAGAAAATCTTTCCCCACTCTATGTGATATATGCTAGCCTGGGGCTACATGGATAAGATGGCTGAGGTGGCGCTGAAAAGATGGAGTGAGAGGAGGAGGAATGGGTGAGAAGGGGATATGAAATTGTGTGTGGGGGGGTCTTAACTACTGTCTGAGGGAGGGAAGGAGAGGCAAATTTTGGAGAACATGTTCCGAGCTAGGATTGGCACAGGGAGGATTACAGACTTACCTTGCTAGCCTGGCCTGTTAGTGATAAGGGAATTGCAGGAATCTAATCCATCAGTTAAAAGTCTAGCTCAAAGAATTGTCACCTTTAAAAGTAATTTATCGTTTTGAAAAGGTTCTATCGGCCACTGGATCTGAATGAAATATTATATATGCTATTCATGACTAACCGTATAATCCAACCTTGAACCAGAGCTGGAACCAATCTACAGGATGGCATTTGAGAATCATACACGAAACTGAGATTACACACATCATGGGTTCTACATTTTCCATGGTCATTACATGCATTCCCCAATACTACAGCTTGCCTATCTACACTTACACATTGCGCTGGCTGAATGACAACCCTAACCCCCCACCCCACCCCCACCCCCCGCGCCCCCATTTGATAAACCTGTAATTCACTTAAATAATGTCCTATTCATTTTAAATAAGGTCAGATTTTACATATTTCTATTTAGAATTTCGTGCTCAGTAATCCAATCTAATCCAAGCACTGTTTGTAAAATCAACACTTTTCTCAAATAATTCTTTCACACACTAGACTGCTCATTCTCTATAAAATATAGGAGACGCATTACATTCTTAAAACCCATAACACTCATAACATTCTTCATCTGTTGTTTATCACAAGAATTAATGTTCCCACCTTGCTGTAGAGTTTCTGTCTCTTAAATAGACAAATGTTGTCAATGAGGACATTTATTAATTAGACATTAGTTTTCATGCTTATCAATGTGCTGTTTTTGGTTTTTTTGTTTGTTTGTTTTTCTTCCGTATCTGTAAAAGACTTCCATTCGGCTATTTAACAATACTTATACCACAGTGCTGATTAATTCAATGAATATGATTGGTTGTGGGTTAATGCTGTAGTTCAAATGACAGGTTTATATTAACAATCCCATTCTAATGTTATTATTTCTATAGTGAAACCTCCTTGTAATATAAAGGGATTACAAAACATGCAATTTAAGAAAGAAAAATGTATAATAATTAATATAGTGAAGGTTTTGTAAGGAGACACTTAGGGCAGGAATCGTGTCATTAGGACAGAGTACTTTCTTTGTGCTTTCTGGTTTCTCAGAAAGGTTGCAAGCTGCATCTTTTTTGTCTTATTGATTTCAAGAAATAAATATAAGAGTTCTGTGAAGGGATGACTGTGTTTAACTCCTACAATCTAAGGGGTAGCAGGAAATAACTTGTGCTAACATGGATATTCCACAACAGTAAGTGTAACTATAAACGGTTTAAATGACCAATAATAGCAAGCACCTCCGTGTTTTATTCCGGACTTACATGTGCACGTTTAATACAGTAAAACATTACTGAATCAAGCCTCACATGGTTCTACCAAACGGTGGTTCTACTAAGACCCCAGGGGGTTATTTATGCAACCAATAAGCAGCAATCAATACATACATTTGCATTACAATAAAAAAAAAATACCCTGACCTTTCAAATGTTGAACATACTGTGTAATTCCATTTCAGTTAACAGTACAAAATGTGAAAACTTCAAGGGGAGAGGATATTTACTGTGTATATATACACACATACAATGGCCATAAAGTCACCTTCAGTTATACAACCCCCACCTCATACCGTGCCTGATATAATTAATAACAAATTCTTTGAGCACTAATTACAGTTAGATATATGTGTGAAATCAGCAGGAGTGGTAGCTTGTTGATGTCGAAAACAACAAGTGTTATATAGTCCTTCTCCTGGACTGCTTATGGGAATAAAAGAAAACAACATGAAGTCTTATTTCTATGCAAATGCACTTTGAAAATGACATATAATTAAATTCGTAGATAATTAAGCTTACATATATTTTCAGGGAAAACACAATTAAACAGTCCCATCTGGTTATTCTAAGTGATACCCTGTCACTCATAATTAATATTTTGTTTGTCATGCACATGCTCATTCTGTGCACCTCCCTGCATCTGTCATCATTTGTGTGTGTGTGTGTGTGTGTGTAAGTAAAAAAGAAAAACCTCTAGATATACTTCTGAAGTGAAAGCATTAACTGTAGGATCAAACACTTTTACAGCTACTTTCACCTATGTACTGTATATATGTATATGTGTGTGTGTGTGTGTGTGTGTAATAAGCTTCAGGGATTCTCAAATTGAGCTGCATGTGCTGTGCTTTTAGCATTTATTAAAAAACCAAAAGTGACTGCTTTTAAATCAGAACTCTTTCCAAAAATAGTAAATTAATGCGTCCTTATAGAAAACTTCCCCACATCAACGTTTTTTTTTTATTTCATTGAATAACAGCAAGTTTTTAATTTTTATTATTAGATTATGTGCAGCTTCCGTCCATATGAACAAATTGTTACTATAAAAATGATAGCATATTAGATCAAGCACATTAATATATATTTGACTTACAGTCAGAACCACTCACTGTCAGAGCTGCTTTTATAAAAAATGAATCTTCTGACCAATCAGAATCCAGAAAGAAACAGATTTTAAATTATTATAATTAAATTAGCTGGTATGAATTATTCTATTGCACATTTTAGATTTATAACCAAGACAAATTTTTAACTATTTAAGAAATCCTCATATGTATTCTAAATAAATATCAATATGAATATTCTGCTCATGCACCATTTGATAATTTTTTTTTCAAATTGCTGTGATGCCATACAGTTTATTAAGATTGCAGCATGCATATTTCATATGATTTCAACTTAATGAAAACTGTATACAGTCAGGACCATAAGTATTTGTATGGTGATACAATTTTTGTAATTTTTGCCTCTGTACACCACCAACGCAGACCTAGTGGCCTTGCAAGCCGAGGTCTGGTCCCAACTGCAACGACGACAACAGGGACCTGGGCAGATCGTCATGGGTAACAGGGCTCGCCCAGGATCGGCAGACCTGGGCAGATCGTCATGGTCTGCGCTGGCCACTCGTGGCCGGCGAAGACAGACCGGATAGAGATAGAGATAGACACCACCAGAATGTATTTGTAATGAAGTAATCAAAATGTGATTGAAGTGTAGACTTTCAGCTTTAATTCACAGCATTTGTCAAAAACATTGCATTAACCGTTTAGGAATTACAGCAATGTTTTACAGAGTCTCTCTGTAAATAATAAGCAGTTTCATGGCCAGGTGTGGCCTGTCCCCTCATTATTTCATGACAAATTAAGGAGATCAAATGTCTGGAGTTGATTCTAAGTGTTGAATTTGCATTTGGTAGCTGTTCATGGAAACACTCAATATGCTGTTCAAATATGTGTCGATGCAAGTGAAGGAGGCCATCATTAGGCTGAAAATAAACAAAACAGACCTATCAGAGAGCTAGCAGAGACTTTATGAGTGTCCAAAACAACAATTTGGTACATTCTTATAAAGAAGGCGAGCATAACAACACCAAAAGGCCTGGAAGACCACGGCATTCACGTCACAATTTTTCCCAGTTCTGACGTGTGATGTGAACATTAATTGAAGCCCTTGACCTGTATTACGCGTTGCACTGTAGCCACATGGTTGGTTGATCGAATAATTGCAATGAATAAACAAGCTGTTTCTATGTTTCTAAGTGGCCAGTGAGTGCAAGAATTATTGGCCCGGGTGATCCCATGCCGAAGTGTCCTTGGGCAAGACACTGAACCCTAAGTTGCCCCCAATGGCAAGCTAGCACCTTGCATGGCAGCTCTGATACCATTGGTGTGTGAATGTGCTCTCATTAGTAACTCGCTTGTAAATGTAAAAATGATATTTCTGTAAAGCTGCTTTGAGACAATGTACCATTGTAAAAAGCGCTATACAAATTGATAAATTATAATTATAATTATTATTGTGAGGTGTCAAAAAAAATGACATATCAAGACTAAATAATGAATGGCACTATATATATTTTTTTCACAACTATTGTTTCAGGGTTCCATAGCACATCACTAATAGGTTGCGCTATTAAACTTTCTGCATCCTTCTGTGCTCAAGCCTGCAGCCACACAACACCACCTACCTTGACAGTCCCCTGGGGGCGAATGAGCTTTTTCACACTCTCTCTCCTCTGACAGCGCTGATCAGCTGTGTTTATTTCTGCAGGCCCGTGACACACAGCCCACAGATTTGACAGTCTCACTGCTCACAGTGCATAAGGCCAGTGGACACATCACTGTTAATATTCTCTCGGTTTCGCCTGCAGGATCGGTACAGTAATGAACTGTTTTAAATGTATAGTTTTGTACGATTGCAGGCTTGGGCTTCTCAAAAGACCTGGTTGGTGCCTGATTGGGACTATTTGAAGGCATTAAGCGTGTCTTCACAATGTGCACGCGTCAGAATGGGAAAATTTCCACCTACTGAGAATTTTAAAGTCGAGTGCACCTGCCCTCTTTTACGTTCATATTAGTTTTGTATGCATAAAGGGGTGTGCATCTGCATGTATTTGTGACATCGGCGTAATGATATATATTTGTATGTGTTATTTGGCTTAACATTAAAACGCAATTGTATGTTTAAAATGAATGCCATTACATGCGATTGAATGTATAAATGTGATGTAATCATATGTATTTTGATGTGCAATGGCATGTACTAGTACACATGGCAGTGATTTAATGATATGTACTTGTATGCTTATATAACCTGAATGTAATGTTGTATGTCTAAAGCTTGTATAATGGTATGAGCCTGAAACACTGATATGATTATACAGTTCATGCAAATATGTGTACTCAGACCTGAAGTATTGATGTAATGGTCAGTACCATATGTGAAGTGTTGATCTAATGATATTTAATAGGTATTTGTAGTGATCATGCTGATATAATAGTATGTTCTTGTTTGTGTAACCTTAATGTAATTGTAGCCGTGTGTCCCTGAATTGTGAATTGTACTCCCATTATTCATCAGTTTATAAAATAGCACTTTTGTTTTTTTTTTATCGTTCACCAACAGTTACACAAGCCAAGAGATACTAAACTGAGGTGGTGAATCATAATAGGTGCACAGGATGTAAGCTATTCTATAAATACATCAAATATATTTTTTTCTTTTTTTCTTACACATTTCCTTTTGAGTTGAATTAATAAAATAATGCCAATGTTTTTGTTTGTTTGTTTGTTTTTTTTTGTTTGTTTTTTTTTTTTTGAGAATTCAGAATTGCATTGTATTTTCATCCATCCATCCATTCATCCTCTACCGCTCATCTCCTTATCAGGGTCACTGGGGAACATGGAGCCTATCCCAGGAGGCATCGGGCACAAGGCGTGGTACACCCTGAACAGGGCGCCAGTCCATCGCAGGGCACAATCACATACACACTCACACACCCATTCATACACTACGGACACTTTAGACACACCAATCAGCCTACCATGCATGTCTTTGGACTGGGGGAGGAACCGGAGTACCCGGAGGAAACCCCCGACACACGGGGAGAACATGCAAACTCCGCACACACGGCCCCGGCGGGACTCGAGCCCCGGACCCTGGAGGTGTAAGGCGAATGTGCTAACCTTTTCAATATTCGGAATTGCATGTAACTAAGATACACCTTCATTCTCAGAAAACTCCGCCCTGCCTGTTTAACTCTTGCGTAACTTCATAATTATGGTTACGTCTGAGGTTTGAGGCAATTTGCGTATTAAGACCTCAATACAACCACGTAATGCAACTCTGAATATGGCCCTTTAGTATTATTTAGGTGCTTTTCTGCACATTTTTAGCCCGCACATTCACCTTTTATTTATTTATTTATTTATTTATTTATTTATTTATTTATTTATTTTTATTCATCTGTTCTGCATAGATGTGTCATGGCAGATTGCAAGTGACAGAATCACATGTGCTGGTTAGCAGAATGTGTAGGACTGTATGGAATTATTTCCACATGACTGGCAGCCGCTGTAGTTCACACTCCTTCTGAGAGCATGAAGACACAGGGACAATGTGTCGTATATGACACTGACATCATTCACGCTGCCTGATATTATCAACATACTGAGTTCGCAACGTTTTCAGAACGAGCTCTCAGTATGTAATTGTGCTTTATGGGACCATTGGCATACATCTTCAATCACTTTGTTTTTTTTTTTTTTTTTAATTCAGAGAAGCCACTTGTTTCCAGATTACTGTTTTCGTCCTGCTATAGCTCTGCCATGAGAACACCCGTGATCACTGCTGGAGCCTGTCCTTTACTTTCTCTCATTAGTCTGTGTGTATATAACCCACTGTTTGTCTAACATGACTAGCATGTTTTTTTTTTGTCATTGACATTCTTAGCCACAGCACCAGAACTTGTAGTTCCCTAGTGCCTTAGTCTCCTTGTTTCCCAGTTTCTTAATCTATCCCTAGAGTGTTGTGGTTTTGATTGGCCCGCTTGTTTTTCTATAGCCATGGATACATCTGAATGTGAACCGAACCACAGATTTGAATGTTCTTAAAGAAGCCTAACTGGAAGCCAATGCAAAATACATCCTCTAGCATTTCCATATCATGTAAATGTGAGGAATTTTGCAAGAAAAATCACCCTTCGGAAGAAGATCAACCTCAGCAAACAGCTGTCTTATCAGCACTGGATTCAGCCTCTAATGTCAACTCACAAGCTGTAGAGCATCCTATAAACATTGCCACTTAGGACTACACTACAAGTTCCAAAGACTTCTGATCACTCACATTTCGACTCAGTCATGCTAACCCCTATGTATCCAGACTACAAACACTCACGTAACGCAAAGTATTGCTCAGTGTTGTTTAAACCTGATGTATCAAGCGTTGTGTTCGCGTGTATACTAATCTTATTCATGATCTTCCTTTTGTTTTAAGGTTTTCGATTCAGGTTGTTGTGTAGTCTTTTTGCCGATCACCTGACCTTCTGTCTATATTTTTTGCTATTGTTTCACATTTTGGATTTGTTCGTCTGATTGTCGTAAATATAGCCTATTGTGTGACTTTATCTGCCTCTGCTGCCTGACAACAGCTTGTCAGTAAAAAAAAAAAAGCCTAAAAACTGTACAACTTGTAAAAACTGAGATATTGTTGCCTGAGATGGGTTAACATGTTTAATGCTTAAATGCAAAGTTGATAAGTGTTTAAAACATAGTTAGGTTAATCTGCATTAAATAAATGACAGATTTTTTTTGTTAGTCACAGAAATTACATTCTCAAAGCACAAACTAAATCTCAATGTACCAGCTGTATTTCTCTATCCTTATGATGAGCCATTCAGATCCATTAGCTCATGGAAGATGTTCACACATTCGAATGCAGCTTCATGATTGGTCAACCTGCTCTCCAGTGATTTATATTACTCCATTTCCTATTTAAGGCCCTTGTTCCCATCCACCCTTTTAGTCCTGATGTTTCCAGACAGAATCGGTCCCATAGAGAGCCGCTTGGTAAATAATATTGTACCATTTTCATGTCAAAAGCCTGGTGAGAAAGCCTCTTAGACAGTTTGCGCCCTGCAGTCATTTTGGCCTTGGCTCTAAAGCCTCTTAGGCAGTTTGCGCCCTGCAGTCATTTTGGCCCTGGCTCTCGAGCCTGCGTTTCTGTCTTTCATCAGCAGTCTCTGGTTATTTTCGTCTCCTCCCAAATTGTGCTGCTTTTACCTCTCTTTACAGAGCGGCCTGCACTAACGGCCTTAAAGTGTTGAAGCAGCCTGTGCAACCTGGCATTATTAGGAAATTGCAGTCCTCCACACCAGGAGATGAGTAGTCTGCGTTGTCCACCCACAATCATGGTATTTACCATCCACTCTTACAGCATTACAAAACACTACTAAATCTCACACTCATATCACCACACTGATGGCTCTGCTTTCATAACAGTACTTACAGAGTGCCATAAAAATGTCCTGCTCTATGTGTCCTGGTCTCTGCTATGTCCATGATATCAATTTGTTTTATCCTCATTTGTGTTCGGTCAGAGTGGTGGAACTGTATATAAGTGTCTGAATTTATCCAATGTATTAATTCAAACGCAATTGAAATGACTTATTTTTGTTATTAGCTGGGAGATTTTCTTAATAGCGCTCAAACTATGAGATTTGAATGACAAATATTGACATTGCCAAAGCTTAAATTGGCCACCGGTGAAGATGTCACATTATGCATTCTAATATCACTAGTCTCAACTCGTGGCCAAATAATTCTCTTACAACGTGCATTTTTTTTTTTTTCATTCAGGCCAAAAATTTGGAGTCCAATAAAAGCACTGGCAAGTCTCCACCTTTCACCTCAACTAATTCCACCAGCTTTGCTAAAAATACATATCTCTCAATTGTTGCTGTTTTTTTTTTTTTTTTTTTTTTTTTTTTAAGGAAAAAAGTGTTTAAGGGTGGAGATCATTTCAGGGCCTGCATATTTTTAAACAGAAGCTTGAATTGGAAATAAGGTCGACAGATCTATTTCAGGAGAGTACTGAGAATTGCAGTGACTTTGTAGGTATTAAGGTATCTTTAAAATCCTGTAAGGTTTAGAAACACTAATATACATTATGAACAGCACCTTTAAGTGTTCACTTATAAAGCTCTATTTCTCACTCACATACAATTACACCTTCTCTTTGTACCAGGTATCATTCTCATTCACTGCCCTTTTCCTCTACTGTCTCTGGCTCCCTGGTTTCACACATTTGACTGTCTCACACACACACACACACACACACACACACACACACACACACACACACACACACACACACACAGCATTCTGTGCACTTTGAGGGTGTATGCTCTTATCACCTTGCTGTCTCTCCTACCCATGGGGCTGCAGGATGAGAGATAGTCTAAGCCCAGACAAAGCCACCCTGTCCTTCTGATGCCCCTGTAAGCTCACAGATTTATAGTTTACATTGAATTTTTTAAAGCAGAATATTGTTATCTCAGTATTCAACATGCACTTGCTACACGCAATCCTTTACTTGAGGGATAAACTTAAAAGAAACCCGTAATTGGATTCACATTACATGAAACAATTTTAACTAGCGTAAACTGGGATGATTTCTGGATGATTTCTGTCACGCTCTGTGTGCGCCTCGTTCTGAATCTCACTGCCTGCCGCACTACACTCGTCAGCTGAGGGGTGATCTCGCTGTTAGTAGAACAGTTCTTACTAGACAGAATTTAAGAACACTCGGGTGTGTGTAAACACTGATAAATCCAAGCGACTAGCCGACTATTCATTACATTAGCTACCACGTTTTACCACTCATCAGTTAGGTTTGTTTCTTGTTTATTGAAAATGAGAACTTGGTTTCAATGTATTGTCATGGTGACTAGACATGTACCAATTATCACCTTTTATATTGTGAAATTCAAAATGCAGCTCATGTCAAAATTGCACTGTTCAGATAACACTTCCTATTTAGACAACCTTTTATATTAAGTCTGGTCTGTTTGGAAAGCTGCATAAACAGCTGTTCCTTTTCAAAGGGAACTTCCACGTTGCGTTTAGCATAACACTATGCGAAGTGCCTCTCGTGCGTGACAGGTATCTGAAGCTTGTGTACAATCATGCCTATTTATAGGCCTGCCATGATCAGGTGAAGTGGCAATTAAGCGTGTCGCGTGATATAAAAATGGCACCTGTGAACCGTGCAATCAGCCTTTATTATCTACAGTGAAAGACTGCATGTCAGTTGTTTGTGTAAAAAAACAACAAGATGCTTCATTTCCTTGCTATCTTTCCTCAAAATCTATGAGTATGAGTGAGAGAATTCAGGAAGTATGTTATGACATGCTCCCGTTTCATCACGGGGAATAGTGCACACTTTGTGAGTGAAGTGTTTAGGTTTGTAGCATGTGATGGCAGCCTCTAGAGGCTGCACATGATACTGCCTACATTAAGCAGCATTAAGCAGATGGCAGTTAATTAGGGGGGCTGGTTTTGCCCTCCAAACCACTGTGTAAGTCCACCATGCTTGTGGGTCACTGCAGACAATGACAGTGTATACAGCCAGGGGAACCGGGCAGCCACAGTCATGGCCTGCTACTAGGGGACATGAGGTTGTTAGGGCAGGTAGTCCCAGTGCTAATGTAGGGCTCCCCTAGCCAAGGCAGTCCCCAAGTTTTCAGTGTTCTCTGGTCAGCGAGCTGTCACAGGGCAACGAAAATCTGATGCTTTCCCTCCAATAGAATGTGGAATAGTTACCGTCACTAAAAGACCATCTTGTAGCGTGGAAACTACTGCTAAATGTGTCTCCATGGGTTCTGTCAACCATGAAGGATTACCAGTCCAATTTATAGCTCGACCCCCACATGAAGAGCTTATGGGCCTATTGCACAGGAGACCGTTTAGTGGTGGCTGAGAAGTTTGGGGTTTCATCCAAGGACAAAACCTCAGATAATAATCAGTGTCACGCGGCGATGCTTACGTGCTCTGAGAATTTGAGTGTCCCCGGTTTCTAGCCTTGTGTCACACTCTAGGGGTATCTCCTTAGCGCCAGACAGTAATGACAGACACCTCCCCCTGGGGCTGGAGCGCGGTCTTAGACAGTTGTCTAGCTCGCGATCTCTGGTGCGTCCCTCATCTGGAACAGGGTGGCTCTATCCATAAGTGGTGGAGTCCATATGGCAAGGTTTGGCCAAGCAGGATTGCATGTGTTCGCCTCTGAGGAGACAACACACGGCCCACTGTGGTTTACCCTCATACCTCCCGCACAATTAGGGCTGGACGCCATGGTACACATTTGGCCAAGGTCACATCTGTATGCTGCTCCCACAAGTTCTAGTGAGAGTTTGCCAAGACAGTCTATGTCTGCTGCTAGTAGCACCTTATTGGTCAGCTCAGATATGGTTCTGAGAGATAATATCCCTGGGAGATGGCACATCTTTGGAGATTCCCATTCGCAGGGATCCACTGTAGACCCAGTGAACTGTGCAATAGCTACAGTCCTGGCATTCTTACAAGAACATTTCTCAATGGTTTGGGCTCCTTCTAGAATCAGGGTTTACGTGGCCACCATTTTGATGGAGCCTCTGTGGGGCAACATTTACATTTACATGTATTCACTTAGCAGACGATTTTATCCAAAGTGGCTTACAAATGAGAGATACAAGCAAAGTGATATCAAGCAGAGAACAATAGAAGTAATGCTACTATACAAGATCTATTAATTGAGTACTAAAAGAAGCAAAGTGCGCAGAGTAGAGGTGTAAGCGCTTTTTTATGAGTTGGTTACGTGTTGACGGAAGAGGTGGGTATTTACCTGTTTCTTGAAGATGGTGAGTGAATCTGCAGTCCTGATTGAGGTTGAAAGTTCATTCCACCACTGAGGAACAGTTAGTGTGAAGGTTTTGGAAAGGGACCTTGTGCCGCACTGAGTAGGAGCTACTAAACGCCGGTCGCTAATCGATGGAAGATTGCATGCGGAACGTAAGCCTTCAGGAGAGAGTTGAGGTAGGAGGGTGCTGTTCGAGACAAAGTTTTGTACGTAAGCATCAAGGCCTTGAATTTGATGCGGCTACAGGAAGCCAGTGGAGGGAAATGAAGAGGGGTGTGACATGGGTTCTCTTTGGCTGGTTGAAGACAAGGCGTGCTGCAACATCCTCTAACTTTAAGGTTTATGCGTGGTGTCAGGCAGCTGAGGTTCATCTGCAGGCTGTGCATACCTTTCTGGGACCTTCTGTGGTCCTGGAAGGTCTGTCAGGTGCCCCATTTGAGCCCTTAGGGGTCAGCTTCTGAGAAGCATCTGACGCTAAAGGTAGCTCTTCTGCTGGCCCTGACATCTCTCAAGTGATTAGGAGACCTACAATCTCTCTCTGTTGCCCCTTCCTGCCTTGACCTTGCCCCTGGATTAGCCATAGGCATTTCTGTATCCTATGCCAGATTATATTCCTAAAGTGCCTACATTGGCTACCCACCCTGTGTTGTTGCAGGCGTTCTGCCCTCCTCCATTCCCCACACCAGAAAAGAGAGAGAATGCACCTGCTGTTTCCAGTAAGGAATCTCTATACTTACGTCCACCACTCCGGCCAGTGGCGTAAGTTGGCGCAACTGCTGGTCTGCTTTGGCGGCAACAGTAGAGGTGATGCTGTGTCAAAGCAGCGCATCTCTAATTGGATAATGGAAGAAATCTCGATTGCTTATGAGGCGCGCAGTCTCGCTACGCCTCTGGCCATAAGAGCTCATTCCACTAGGGAGGGTGTCTCCACGAAGTCTTGGTCCAAATGAGTATCCTCACAGGATTTTTGTGCTGCTGCAGGGTGGTCTATGCCACACACATTCATTATGACAGCCTGGATGTTCATTCCACACCAGGTTTGAGTGTCTTGCAGTGAACCTCGGGCTTGGGTCTTTTTGAACAGGCTGTACCCTTGGTATGACGGAGTGGGTATTCTCAATCACATAATGCTATGCTAAATGAAACGCCAAAGTTCCCTTTAAAAGGGAACGTCTGGGTTACACATGTAACCATGTTTCCTGAGAACAAAACGAGACATTGCAGGGCAGCTGTGGCTCAGTCGGTAGAGCGGGTTGTCCACTAATCCACTAACCGTGGGTTTGGCGGTTCGACTCCCGGCCCGGGTGATCCCATGCCGAAGTGTCCTTGGGCAAGACACTGAACCCTAACTTGCCCCCAATGGCAAGCTAGCACCTTGCATGGCAGCTCTGCTACCATTGGTGTGTGAGTGTGCTCTCATTTGTAAGTCGCTTGTAAATGTTAATATAAAATGATATTTCTGTAAAGCTGCTTTGAGACAATGTCCATTGTAAAAAGCGGTATACAAATTATTATTAATTATTATTATTACATTGCATAGCTTTGTCATACCAGGGAGGCCTGTGAATTGCGTCATCACTTCAGAAAAAAGAGGCTGATGGTGCGATTCAGTGGTGCCATATTTATATCACATGACGCGCTTTATTGCCACATCACCTGATCATGGCAGTCCTATAAATAGGCATGATTTTACACAAGCTTCATATACCGGTCACGCACAAGAGGCACTTAACATAGTTTTATGCTAAATGCAACATCTAATTCCCTTCTCAGGGAACAGGGTCATTGAAGTTAACAAAAGACACAAAACAAAAACTCATAGCTTGTTGAATTACCAAAAGTCTGCAAAGCTCTTTCCTTTTTTGGAAAAATTAAAGTTACAGTTTTAACTCTGATTGTTACAAAGTGCTGACACTGGAGACTCCTCCCAAAAGTGCTACAGTAAATGAACATCTCTTGCGCATATGGAGCGTCAACCATACAATTACCTATGTAAACTGTTGCTATTGAAACAACAGTGTGTTAGAAAGTGCTTATAAATATAAACCTGTAATATAAACCAACCAGAATCAAAAATTCAACAACCCTGTGGGGAAATTATTTTATTAACTTTATGGATTTTCTATAAAAGAGAGTTTATTCCAGGAAATCGGAGTTGAGTTCCCATGTTGCCAAATTTGGATAGACACCTGTGCCTTGCGATATTACGATTATATATTTAAACTGATTTATTCAGTGGATTCATTAAAGCTATTCAATGTTTTTTTTATGAGCCACATGCTTCAAATTAAATCTCTCTCAAACACAAAAACACAATTCCCATCTCTCCCACTCTCACACACTTTCTCACACTTTTTATTGCTATAATCATGCTCTCAAAGCTCTTGTTTTCACTGCTTTACATAATGACAGAATTGAAATACATTTGAAGGATTAAAGCTATTAGATCATGTGAAGTTTCATCTCATTTTAGAGTGTGGTACAACATGCCCAATAGACCGTGAAAGCTTGTTGCATAGCCTTGCATGGAACGAATGTAATGATTGCATACATTTCCTATATGTATATATAGACAACTCGATTATAAAATGCATTTGAATTTTATGTCCTAAGTAGGCTTTTTTTCAAGATGATTTTATTTATAAAGGTTTGTATTAAATGGAAACCATAAACTAACAGAATTGCTGACTTTTTTAAATTGCGTTCAACTCTCTCTCTATCACCAATTAGTCGAGACCGACCATCGGTCACTTTATGGGTCATCACTTCTCCACGTATTTCATCGATGTAATCCACAAAGCATTTCAGCAGAAGTAGTGGGGTAGTTTGCCATTGCTTTCCCAACCCCTCCCCATTTTATCCGGGCTTGGGACTGGCTTGTAGCTGCTGCCACACTCACGCACCTATTCATACACTATGGACATTTTGGACACGTCAATCAACCTACCATGCATGTCTTTGGACTGGGGGAGGAAACCGGAGTACCCGGCAGAAACCCCCGACGGGGAGAACATGCAAACTCCGCACACACATGCCCTGGCGGGACTCGGACCCCGGACCCTGGAGGTGTGAGGCGAACGTGCTAACCACTAAGCCACCGTGCGCGCCTGGGTTCAACTAGGACAGCGTGGAGTCCAACTTAAGTCCACAAGTTACACCAATATTTACGTAGGGAAATTTAAACATATTCAGAGTTGGGTTATGCCTAATTCACACTGTACTGATCGATACTGACCAACGGCAACAGACGCGTTTGCGGGGTTTTGTCGGATCAATTTGTTAAGCCTGTTGGCGTTTGTTTTCACCAACTGAACATGTTCAATCTGTGTTTGTTGGGTCGTTTAATGAGCAGTGTGGTATGATTTTCCAACAAACTCCGATGATGGGCACGAACTGTTGCCATGATGTCCCGGTGAATTCCATAGAAACAAAAACTATCTAGGTGCTAGGCGCACATACACACTAAATAGACTGTTTCCATGCATTGTTTTCTTGCATGTAAGGGCTAATTGCATAAAAATAATAATAATATTGGTCAAAAAAGTTGGACTTATCATAAACCCTTCAGGTCTTATCAATTCAATTCAATTTCAATTCAATTCAATTTTATTTGTATAGCGCTTTTTACAATAGACATTGTCTCAAAGCAGCTTTACAGGAATATAAACACAGTACATACACAGTAAAAGTGAGAAATTATCCCAACTGAGCAAGACACTGAGTGGAGACAATGGCAAGGAAAAACTCCCTAAGATGTTTAAGAGGAAGAAACCTTGAGAGGAACCAGACTCAGAAGGGAACCCATCCTCATCTGGGTCACAACAGACATTCTTAAAGAGACAATTATTGGTTTAAATGTAATCTGTTTGGCTTTAGAAAGCCTTTGTCCCAGCAGTCTGGATTTGGATCAATGTTTGCAGGACTACCAGGCTGATAAAATATGAAACTATTAATATATCTATCTAACACGAGACTAGGCTAGCTTGGTGTCGCTAGCCAAGGGGAGGCACAACTAAGCTATCATTGTATGGGTTTAGCTGCTACAGTGCCATGCAAAGTACATTATCTGTCCTAATGCTCTGCTCATATAATTTTCACGTTTGGCAGAATTGAGAGCTGTCAGCCAATAAGACATGGGTATTTCCACATATTTCCTATAAACCCTATGTGATAGGTCTTGTCTCCATTCACTGAAGACACAAAATTACAAGTAAAAAAAAAAATTCACTGATATTCTGTTATGTCGTGACAAACTGCTTCAATTGGAGAATTATTAGGGGCTAAAGAAAAAATCTCCACAGTTACAGCCCCCAATACCCAGGCCAGGTTATGCCCCTGGACAAACTGAGCAAAATTCTGAAAGAAGACATTCTACATTTTCAATTCTCTGTATAAATGTAAGTAAGCACCCTGTCTCTCACATCGCAGTAATCAAAGCTTCACCCACAACCTCTTTCGTTTCACTAATCATCTTTTCATGTAAAGAACACATGCTTAAAAGAAGATTTTCTGGAGCCCCCAATTGAGATTATGCTAAATGCCTGTGTGTAGATTATACCTCTATGGTTGCCAGAGTTTTCTTGATCTTTAAAAAAAGCAATTTAGCAGTGGTGGCTTGACGGTTAAGGCTCTGGGTTACTGATCAAAAGATCGGGGGTTCAGGCAACAGCGCTGCCACTGTTGGGCCCTTGAGCAAGGCCCTTAACCCTCTCTGCTCCAGGGACGCTGTATCATGACTGACCCTGCACTCTGACTACCCCAACTTCCTAACATGCTGGGGTATGTGAAGAAAAGAATTTCACTGTTCTATAATGTATAGGTGACCAATGAAGACTACTTATCATTATTAATTTCCATTAAACAGAAAAATGGGGAATAGAAAATGCAGACAGAAAAAGCCGATGCAGATTACCAGCATTCACATAAACATCTAATAGGAGTCTAGTATATTACCAGTATATTGCAGGAATAGACTGAATTGTAATCATCACGTTAATCACTAAAAATTTGGTTAAATCTTTTTAACAATAATGCTTTCATCATCATTATTCTGCAGCTTCTAAAATAGCACTTGATCGAGCTCAACCTATTACTTTGCATTATATTTTTTGTATATTGTACTCCAACATCAACATGCTGTACTCAGTAATCTTCACAGCAAAAATGCACTCGTATTCTGTAGCTTGTTTCCTATTCGAGTAAGTATAAGGACCAAATATAGGAAAATTATTCCCCACCTGGAGAGGAACATATAATAAAAAATAAATAAAGAGAGAGATTGTTTCTCAGAGGGAAGAAACAAAGCATCCTTCATCTCTATTGGTGGTCAACATATGTTGTATTTGCTTAACGTTAAACTCCACTAAATTTCACACTGATCAGTCTACTTTCTTCTCTTAAAGCAATAAATCATAGACATCTGTTGAAAATAAACAATGGCAGCTTACTTTACTTATTGTGTTAATTCTGGTGTGAACACAGGATTATACACAGGTAATTACCAACTCAGAATTTCTTGGCCACATAAAGGTAATTATGTAAATCTAATGTCGGTATCAATTTGTACATAAGCTGCAGTGTACTCAGATAATTGACAGTGTACTTAAGAACAGTTAAGTATAATGTAAGCACAGAGGTAAATCCATATCTACAAACATGCAGGCTAATGTCAGCATTACAGACACCACAAACAGGTCTGAGACCAAAAACAAGAGGGCAAGGAACATTGGAGAATAAGGAACTGGAAACATGAGCAAACACAGCATAGGCTTTCTCAAACTAACCATGCAATACTGATTGGTGGGGGGTGTACAGTAAAAATCTGTGAAATTGATGACCAGGAATATAATCAGAGTGTATTTATGGAGCTATAGAAATGTCGAAAACAGGAAGTAAACAGAAGGGTTCTGTGATATCATGATACATTTCACGCACCAAATTTAATCAGTTTTGTGAAGGAGGTGTTGCTGAACACCCACTAAGGCTTATGTAATCAGATAAAACTGCTATGTGACCCCCATCCCAAGTCTCCAATCCTGACAAAAACAAGGATTTATTCAATTTCTGATCACAGACACACTTATATGGACACACACAGAAAGCGACGCTGTCTTTCACAAATGTTAACCCCTATTTGTCCCACTTACATGAGCTATGCTTTCAATTTTGCATAAACATGCAACCAAAATGCATTACAGCTGTTTACTAACTACTACTAACTAATGGCGCACTTAATGGCACACTTATATAGCGCTTTTATCCAAAGTGCTTTACACTGTGTCTCATTCACCCATTCACACACAATGGTAGCAGAGCTGCCATGCAAGGTGCTAGCTTGCCATCGGGGGCAACTTAGGGTTCAGTGTCTTGCCCAAGGAAGTTTAGGTAATTAATACTGTTGATTAATCTTCACCCAGCTGGTGGCTATATTTGTTTACAAATATCAATGTTTCTAATAATTAGACTGACTATTTATTGAGATGCAGAATATTTTCACATCAATTATATGAAGATAAAATTATCAAAAATCCTAAGACTAGGACTAGTATATGATGAGTAGTATTCAGCACTTGCTGATATGTCAGAATCAGAATCAGAAAAGGTTTTATTGCCAAGTACAGTTTTTAGCACATACAAGGAATTTGTTGTGGTGTTGATGGTGCACGTCACACATTTACTAAGTGGAATAATACTACACAGTATGTATAAATTCCAGAAAAGATAGACATAAATAGACTAAATTAAGAAAATGGAATGGTGTGTAGCCAGTATGTATAGTATGTACACAGTATGTATAGTATGTACACAGTATGTATAATTACAGAATAAGTTACACATAAATAGACTAAATGAATAAATGGAATAGTATGTACAAAGTATGTATAGTATGTACACAGTATGTATAATTACAGAATAAGTTACACATAAATAGACTAAATGAATAAATGGAATAGTATGTACAAAGTATGTATAGTATGTACACAGTATGTATAATTACAAAATAATATGGGCATAAATAGACTTAGAAAAGAAGGAACAGTGGCATGAAAGTCAGTGACTGGATTGTGGACTGAGTTCGTGTGGATTCCGGGCCTTATTAATAAGGCTAGTGGCGGACGGGAAGAAGCTATTCCTGTGGCGTAAGGTTTTGGTCTTGATGGCCCTCAACCTCCTACCAGATGGGAGTGACTCAAATATACAATGTCCGGGGTG
>JAFFST010054727.1:214150-241111 GCA_022414735.1 Noturus placidus | reverse complement strand
CCCCCCCCCTCCCCCCCCCGCCGGTGCCATCTCATAAACGGGCCGAGTATCGCACCAGTTTATCCCATTTTTCCAACAAAAGCCTTTCTTCCATTTACACTGAGTCACGGAAATCCACCAATTGGCAGACAGGAAAAGCTAAATTTACACAGTCACTGAAAGCGAAAGGTTAAAGGTCATGTCTACTCTGGCCAGTCAAGATAAATGTAAGAACAATGCAAATGGGAGGATTTTATGATGATGAAATATTCATCAGACCACGAGGGGCGGTCTCTAGACTAAGTATGTCCAATTAGCCCTGGTCAGAGAGGCTGCAGCTCAGTGGGACTCTCTGAATGTTTTATTACATGTCGATCCATACACCAACATCAGTGCATGTGTGACCTTACCAGCAGTGTGTAGCTAATACACAAAGCAGCAATAATGAGGCCTAGGAACACACTTAGTCCTAGATCAAAAAAGGCATAATGAGTGCCAGATATTACAGAGACAAACATTCAAGAAAGGCTCCTTTCTGCTTCAGACATGGGTGCAGAATAAGAACTGCATTGCTTGTAATTAATTATTGCTTTATATACTGATGCGTAGAGAGACAAAACCAGAACGTGTAGTTGCACATACAGTTCAGTTACACATCCAAAAAAGATGGATATGAGAAGAGAGTTTAGGATTTCATCTTTTTTTTTTTCCTGGTATTTAAATATAGTATATTAAACATAGCACATTTTGTATCAGTCCACCCAATATTTAGGTAAACAAAAATATTGGAACATGTGACTGATATGTGTTTCTTGTTACCCAGGTGTGTCCTTGTCGACTGATAGTTTAAATAATAAATGGCCCAGAACTCTTGATTTTAGCCTTCAGTTTCACCTGTGAAGACTGCATTTGTTGTTAAAAAGGATAAGCCAACATCAAGATCAGAGAGTTGTCTATGGGAGGAAAGCCATTTTTGAAGCTGAGAACAGAGGGAAAATCAATCAGCATTGGACATAGCCATGATATCAGATGACATCTCAATGTTTCGGCCATGACCAGGCAGCCACCCCAGCTGGTAGCAACCAAGGCTGAGGGTTGAAGGTCACCAGACTAGCTCTGATGGCTTCCTGTGACATAGTTCCTTTGACTAAAACATTTGCCAGGTGATTTTCATTTTCATTTCATTTCATTTATGGCCCTTATCCAGAGTGACTTACATTTATTTCATTTATACAACTGAGCAGTTGAGGGTTAAGGGCCTTGCTCAGAGGCCCAGCAGTGGCAGCTTGACAGTGCTGGGATTTGACCTCACGACCTTCGGATCAGCAGTCCAATGTCTTAAACACAAAGTTATAATTATTAATTAATGGCCAATAACACCTTAAATGGTTCAACCAGTAGTATCACTCCAAGATGAGTTCTTCATAAATACTGAACTGGCCAAAACCACAATGACTATTGTCTTGTGCGCACTCACACAAACCATACAACTTACACGCCAAGAACACTTTACCTAAACACTTTCAAAATATTTCATAATACAATATCCTCAGGCTTTAAAGCCAACACAAAACCAGAAATATTGACAAGAACCAATCCATAATGCTCAAGATTAAATCAGACAGTATACACTTGGGATTTTAGCCACATTAACACAAATGAATTTGTATAGAAATTAAAGCAAGTATGTAATTCTAATCATGTTCTTTTTGGTGTAAAAAAATCACAGATTTTTGTTTTTTCATATTTACAGAACCACCGAATCAATTTTCTTCACTGCGCTTAAATGCATGGCACCAACTGGGAAATGCACCGGGGCTCAATGTAAACAGACTAAACACTGCAGATGTGAAAGTGACCTAACACTAACTAATAACAAATAAGTGTGAGAATAACACAAAGGTCACAGATAATGAATCCAGTGTACTAAGTGTCTATATCCAGCGTCACAGTTTAATGGCCAGTGTTTAAGAGCATTTTTTTAGGTGGCACTCAAATTCTCAATTTCCACTACATATTTGGCTAACCTTGGCAAAACAGTGACTTGACATGCGCTCATCATTGCATCCCTGCAGCCTCTGCTGCCTCGCAGCCCATTACGCGTGACACGTTGATGTTTTTTTGCCGCCCGGCTTGACATTTCTCGGGAATGATAAAAAATGAATGATGACCTCAATAGTCTTTTACATCTGCCTGAAGATCAATACGGTGTGGGGGAGTAGGTCAGGGGGTCTCCAGAGGTTGGGAAAAGGGGAGAGCGGGGGATGCAGGAACCTCTTTGAGGCGAGTTGTGGATGCATGCAGGCTTGCCAGGCGCTCTAAGCACTGAGTTTTTAATTGGAGGCCTGTTTTGGCAGACAGGGTGTTGAACAGCGTTGCAGCCAGGGCCGCTCTCCTCCGAGAGCCTGGGAGTCCCATCCATTATTGATCGCTTGTGAGATGAAAGAGGAGGCTCCGCTGCTTCTGACTCGACAAGGGAAAGGAGAGAGCTGGGGAAAGAGAAAGAGAACGAGAGCGAGAGAGAGAGAGAGAGAGCACAGTGAGGGGGCATGCCCTTGCACTCAGTACAGTGTTGAGAAACGAAAAAACAAGATATTGAAAGTTTGTGTCTTTTGAAAACATTGTGGCACAGATTGCACATTCCGAACGAACTGTTTACAAGTATCGCAAACTCAGCACTTTGTTTAAGATCTCCAATAGCACGTGTGTTACGTGTAATTCAAACCAATTCTCAACAAAATGCAAGGACTGGCATGTTTCGTCACAACAACCTTGACAACAATAAACTTGCAAGTCCTGTCTGAGTTTAACTCATCTAAAGCCAAGCCGGCAGGAGGTTACATATAGGTTAAATAACTGTGGTTCTAAAGCTGAGTGGCAGACTGTGACACTGCAAAAAAAAATAATTTCAAGAAAGTAAAAAACGCCTGGTTTCTGGGAAATAGGTTTTATTTTTTTTCTGTTAAAAGAATCTAGTTTTAAGAAAATATATCTAACTTTGTCTCAGCTAATATTGAGCCAGAATTAACCAGTAACAAGCTACAACAATGGTTTGCATCATATCCCAGGATAGGAACAAGACAGTTTTCCTTAATTTAAGACCACTCGTACATTAAAATTAATCAGTGAAGCATCTATGTTGCTTTGAGTTTGTTTTTGTTTTTTTTCCGTTTCAATAAAAATGCTAAATGTTGTATTTAAGACACAGTCACTTATTTTTATTATAAGGGCGGCTGTGGCTCAGTCGGTAGAGCGGGTTGTCCACTAATCCACTAACCGTGGGGTTGGCGGTTCGAATCCCGGCCCGGGTGATCCCATGCCGAAGTGTCCTTGGGCAAGACACTGAACCCTAAGTTGCCCCCAATGACAAGCTAGCACCTTGCATGGCAGTTCTGTTAACATTGGTGTGTGTGTGTGTGTGCTCTCATTTGTAAGTCGCTTGTAAATGTAAAAATGATATTTCTGTAAAGCTGCTTTGAGACAATGTCCATTGTAAAAAGTGCTATACATATTGATTAATTTAATTTATTATGCTGTTTGAAGAAAGTGTGACTTATTGTAAGCTTTTATTTATTTTTTATGCTAATGATAAATCTTAGATTATTAATCTAAGTCTATTTTAAGTAACTGAGTTTTCATTGCTTGTAATAAGCACAACTTGCTTAAATTTGGGGCATTTTTGTCTAGTTTTAAGACCATTACAGTCTTTCGGTGGCTAGACTTTTATGCTAGCTTTAAGAATTCTAGCCAAGCAATATTGTCTTCCTCCATCAGCAGATTTTTGCTTGCTTGATACAAGACAATTTTATTTTATTTAAGAATATTTGGCTTCTTTCTAGTAGGGCTGTTTTTGCAATGCCGGGTGTGCTCTTTCACCTTAGTTTTTAATTATGTCAGAAGTTTTAACCCCTTATGGTGCTTGCACCTAAGCAGTGTTTGGTCAGTTTGAAAAGAACCATGGTGTGTTTTCCTCCTTGGCCTGGTTCATTCATGCGGGTCTGAGAGTGTGTAAACAAGCCGAACTATTTCTAGACATTATGACTCATTTCAAGCTTGCAGTTTTTTATTCTATTGTCAGATAATGTTGCTTTCTTCTAGAAATAAATGCTTTAAATGAGCAAAAAAAATCTGCCAAAAGATCAAGACTATTTGATGCTTGAAATGAGTACATATGGTTTGATATTTATATTTAGTTCAGTGTAATCTTCCTTGTAGTGAGAAATCTAAACGACCCAATGACTAATTAGTTAATTATTTATATAATTATTTAGTAATTTATGGAGTGCTGGCTCTACGTTTTGTGTGCTTATTTCATGCACTTGGCATCACCATATTTCTGACCAATGAAAGAAAGAATTTTACAAGTAAGTTTTCAGCCCCAGACAACATTTTCCCCCCTTAGGTGATAAATAGGTGTGAAAGCATTCATAAATGTCTAGTAACCTTCAGCAACTCCAGACTCACATTCCTTACTCCTTATACATCCCTTTTTTATAATTTCACTGTATTTACTGAATTATTCAAAGACTTTACTAAATAATATGCTTTAATGCGAGTAACTGAACTCAGAAAAATCATACGGCAAAAGAAAACGCATTTCTGTTTTGAAATATTATCCGCATGGTCATCTCGACTCCCATCTTACAGTACCTCAAGGTTATTTTTTCAATCTTTTAAAACGTATCATGACCTCCAGTTCCTCATAGGACCGGTTATTGTACTCACCATGTTGCTTAGCATGTTCTGTGGCTCAATTGCACACATACAAAATTTATACATAGCCATTATACATGGATTATACATAGATTTGCACTTCCCTAAACCAATTTATGCCCTCAAGTCTCATCCTTGTTTCATTGGATTGGGGTGCTATAGATTTGAAGTTAATAAACTGCTGCTGCAATCTTAAAGTCTGTCATGTGCTCATCCCGGGACTCTTATTCACAATATGCGTACACTCCTATTGCTAAAAGTGCTATACAAATCAAATTGAATCGAGTTCATTCATATGTGTTTGCATGAACAGTTTCAGGTGCAGTATCGGTTGAATGATTAACAGATTATTTAGCTGGGTTATTAAAATTTCTCCCTCTATTTTACTATGTTTATACTACAAACAAGTAACTGCTGGGAGAGGTTACATTGCGTGCTTTATCATTTTAATCTCAGTCCTGTTCAAATCCTACAGCTGTTTTGCTTATATTCCAAACAAGCCTATACCACAAACTGTTATAATAGATTAGGTAACCTGTTCGATAATTTTTAATATCTACGCCGATCACACCTCGACGCAAACCCACTGATTAATACCATATGCAGAGCTACAAGCTTGAACACACATCAAGCATGTGTACACCAAATGTCACACCGTGTCCATAATATCCCATAAAATTTCAATATTAATTTAGGCCAAATTGACCTTACAGCTTAATGACTGTAGCGAATGCCACGCAGTTTCTCCCTCTCGGAGGAGGACAAACAGAGCCTCACACTGCTCTCATAATGCTAATTCAGCACATGGCTTTGGTACTGGGCAGCGTGGCAGCACGGGCATCCGTTCAGTCCGACCTCCGGGGGCCCCAACATGAAGCCATGGAAGACAGCAGATGTTGCAGACCCCCACCAATTCCCTCCCTCACTACACACACATACACACACACACACACACACATACACACACACACACACACACTCCTGCCCTCGGGCTGTGTGCGGTTTAAGCTCATTGCACGGGACGAATGGACAGATGGCAGGGGGTGAGGAGAGAGCCGAATGCATGTGCCAGCACTGGAGCCCTAGATCCGCGTGACATGTTTACCTCTGTGGATTGAAATGAACAAAATGTGCCCTTTAATGTTGATGGAACTTATGCAGTGAGACTGTTAATGCAGAGGCCACACACACACACACACACACACACACAGAGTCTAAAATATGCCAACAAGATGCATTATTTACTGTGTTAGTTACTGAAGTCTGGACTGCGATGACAAAAGCAATGTTTGCATAATGAAGATAATAAAATCGAGAGACAAATCGGGGGGGGGGACATCATAAAATAGACAAAGCCCATTTCTCTTTTAAGGAACAAGGCTGAAAGAACAGGAGTGCATTGATTGTAATGTACATAAAAATTTTATACTGTGAAATTGTGTATATATTTATTACATTTGCTTTATACACAGATGCCCAGAGAGACTGAAACGCATCTGAAATATGATAGAAGCCAAAATCTATTCTGCATTGCACACTGCACAGACATTTTCCCTTTTGAACAGGTTTAAGTGGTTTCGTCTTGGTGATTTCCAGACTCCCACACGAGTACTATTAAACCTGACCATTAACTGATAAGTTGAATCAGCTGAATCAGATACTTTATTCACAAAGACTCTTATCTTGCGTATCTCTCTAAAGCTTTATCTCTGCTCAAAAATCGCACATCGTGAAAAATTCTTTGGCTGCACGTTAATATCATCAGCCTTAGAGCACATAATGTGATGCGCTCACGTTGCAATGAAAGACAAAGTTTTGGCAGTGTCAGAAATTCTTGATTAAAATCTCAGCATGTGAGCACTGCGACAATGCTAAAAAAAAAAAAAAAACCTTGAATAATACACTGAAAAATATCCTTATTCCCTCAAACTCAGTTTGAACAGTGTTTATGAGGTCCTGTTTTCTGCACAAGCCCAGATCACACACTGTAAAAAAAAAATTGGAGGTAACTAATTACCTCAAAATTTTTACATTGATGAATCAGTTTCTTTAAGCCAAATACACTTAAATCTAACAAAAAAAATACTCAAACTTGTTATATTTAACAAGTGTATATGTTTAAGTGTATTCGGTGAAAAGAAATTGATTTATCAATGTAAGAATTTTGAGGTAATTAGTTACCTCCAATTTTTTTTTGAGTTAAATGAACTTATCCGGTTTTACAGTGTAGTGATTGATGGCGTAACCTAGAACATCATCGGTTAAAAAAAATAAATAAACATATTATAATCTGACATGAAAAACACATCTGTTATAGAATTCCATCAACATTTCATTGGGATCATCTTGTAGAGTGTAATAATCCCAAAAAAAAACCCTGATTTAACACTTCTGAGCTTAAAACCAATCGACGAAACTGAAGTGTCATACATGAAAACAAAAATCAGAATACTCACTGTAGCATTTGGCTTGGTTTAGGATGGTGATGTTTGGGGGAGGAGCTACAAGAGTAATGACTAACGTGCTACACAAAAACAAAGCAGAAAGCACGGGTGAGCAGGAAATAAGTCAAATTATTTGGGTTGAAATGGTTTCAAAAGTTACTGTCTGACAACCGTGTTACCCTTATATACTACAAATAGTATATAAAGTATATGAGGCAATGTTAATGAACTATTTTAAACTGGAAAAAAGCCCTCTATAGCCAAGTGTAACCAGTATTGTCCAGTACTGTACGATGTATGGTCTAGAGAGGCCATAGATGTGCAACACAACCACATAACTGCACTGGTTCATGTAAGAAGTAGGGGAGATATCCAAACCCTGCAAATAACTACAATAAATGCATAGTAGAGACATTTTAACAAACGTTTTTCGTAAAAAAAATCCTTATACCTTAATATAATATTTGATCTTCAGTGACATCTAAGATGTAGTTTGTAATCCATATTTTCATGGACTTTTTTTTCATTCCATCAGCATGTTTGTAATAAATTTTGCTTTCACTTTTTCACTGAATACCTAAAGAAAGTGGTGTAAGAGCGCTCTAGTCCTTTAGTCGGTCCAGCTCTGTCACCTCCTCATCTGTAAACTCTGATCTAACAGATCAGCTTCCAAAGCTTCAACCTTCATGCTAATGAATGTCAACACCCATCTCGTAGATCACTGATTGGCTGAGCTGAGTCTCTGCTGTAACTCGGCACAACAGAGTTGCAACGCTGCATTTCATTCTGGGACTTGGAGTCCAGCGTCTGCTCTGTCCACTAAATATGACATGGCTGGAAAATGGTGGGTGAAAAAAACAGTGGTTAAGACGTTGGACTTCTGATCGGAAGGTCATGAGGTCAAATCCCAGTACCACCAAGCTGCCTCTGCTGGACTCTAGAGCAAGGTCCATAACTGTTCAGTTGTATAAATGAGATAAATGTAAGTCGCTCTGGACTTTTGAATATGGCCTCAGTTGTGTGAGAGCTTGAAAGTCACTAGGACTACACTGGACTGTGGACATTCAGGATTACAGTTAGGTCACCAGAGAAGTGTAACTTCTACCTGGACTTTCTATAAGTGATCCAATTTAGGGTGACATCGCCATCTAGTGTTCAGACACTTTGCTCCACAGACATCCCTGCATGTCCTCCATGCTTCTCTGCAGCATTTTAGCTTCTTCAAAATGTAGGCCACTATGTCTGGAAAGGGGACAAAGGCACAGGCTGAATCCCAAATGGCTCTCTGTTAATTGGGAACAAAGTGCACTACATAGGGTGCAGAAGCCATCCTTGCATACTATTACAGTATTTAATGGACCTATAAAGGAAACATTTTGGGATTTAATAGTGTACATGTTTTATATAGCACAACTATGGCAAACTATTAGTTAATGATAGAAATTTAGATATACACATAGGCCTACATATAAATCACTTTTACTTTAAAATAAGCATCTGATTATTTTTAAATGCCTTTTAATACATTATTAACCAGTTATAGTTAGCGGTAAAGGTTTCAAATTAAAACCGATGATCAGAAGACATTTTTTATTATTATTTATTGATAGAAATTTCTATTGTTTGGCCATGAGGATGATGTAATATCTCTGTTCCCATGAAGTCACGTACAGTATCAGGAGTATTGCTGCCTACAAGTGCAACATTGAAAATTCATCATTCCGGACATGAAGTTTCTAGTTTCAACATTCTAATTTTTGAGCTTGGGGAAGAAGAAAAAAATAATAATAAATAAAACAAAAACAAATATGGACACTAAGTCTGCATACTAATATTACCTTTAAAAAAATACAAAGGCAATATTAACAAAGGATTCACTGCATTATAAAATAGTTGTTTATTTATTAACATACACAAATCATAAGTAAAGGGTCAAGTTATTAATGAAGGTGACATTTTATCTGGAAATAATTGTCATTTGTCTTGTGTACATTTTTACACATAACCTTTTTTTCATTTTGATTGATGTAGTGAGTTTTCAGCTTGATTTAAACTATTGGAATGCACTAGATGACAATTGTTTGACTTTATTATTTATATCTGGCCCTATTGAATTCTGATTGGTCAGAAGGCATTGATTTGTTTTCTATAACAGCAGCTCTGAGAAGCCAAGTCAAATCATATATACTCATTCTATGCATTATTTTTTCTATAGTAACAACTTACAGAGGGACTTGTATGTTAGATGCTTAGTGTAGTCATTGCTATCAAGGTTTATGCATGGAGAAAATCATTAATCGTTTACATAATGTCAGCACTTCGTAATATGGAAGATGTAAAGCTGTTAACTTCAACAGAAAGGGAAAATGAGACGAACTACTATACGGCTGCTGTAACATAAGTAGTGCAAGGAACGAATATTTTTTCAGATGTTACAGAACCTTAAGCTTAACTATAAATGGATAAAAAAAAACAATAATGTTCACTAATAAAAACAATACATGCTGTAATCTTAAGGGACTTAAATTCTTATAACATAAAAATGCATTTCCATCATTTTAAAAGTAATGATGTTACATTACTTCAAACTTTTAGATCAAAATGGAATCTATTTACAAATTTTTATAAATTCGTGCAAATTGTTTTTAATACATTGATGTGAAAAGTAGTTCACACAGAAATTCACCAAATGATTCAGTGATCAACAGGTTTCACGCTATGTTTATTAAGCCTGCTGGATACATTTCATTCTTATGGTATTGAATAAAATTGACATCATGACCATTTTTCATGAGATCTGGTTGCTTGATACTATTTATGATTATTTGTAATTTTTTTTTAGATCAAACCTAAGCACAGTCTGCTATGTGATTACGTTAATTTGGAAAAATACTGTGTTTTATAAAACATGGAAATACCACATATAGCCAAACAAAATATGTGGGGGAAACCTGGAACCTGTCACGGTTCACCCCTGGTGGCTGTACGCAGGCACTGCTCCTTGCCAGTCATGGCTCCCCCTAGTGGCTGTGTGCAGGCACTGCACATTTGCTCTGCCGAAAGCAGAGAGCAATGACGGTTCTAAATACGGGGACTTTGTTTGTTTTTGTTCTTGTCTCCACCCAAATATGTTTGTACACTCCATGTCCCATCAGCTATTGCTCACCCGAAGTCACATGTTTCCATGCACTTGTTTCACGTTGTGGTTAATGAGCACTAATGTGTGTGTGTGTGTGTATATATAGTCCTTGTTTTCACGTAGTCTTTGTCTTTCGTTGTTTAGACTCACGTCTCTGTGTCACGGTGTTTATGTATAGTAGCCTTAGTGTTTGTTTCATGCCATAGTGTTTGTTTCATTCCAAAGTGTGTATGTTGATTAGTCTTAGTGTCTTTGTTTCGTTGTTTTGTTCTTCGTTTTAAATAAATATTAAAACGCAAGTCTACTCCTGCTTCCCCCTCACATCCTACATTCGTGACAGAACGAAAGACCGTACCTGGAAGCAGCAGACATCACCATGGAGGCAGCAATAAGGAGGAGAAAACGCAAACCCCGGAAATCCACGCCCAACATCCCAGAGTTGGATTCCATGCAATTTCCACAGGAAATTTTTGTGGATCTTCCAAACAGGTTTTACGTTTTTTTCGGCTACCCTGACTATTTTTTGAGACACTGTCAGGAATATTTTTCAAGCTTTCCGGACACTAAACCCACAGAAGGTGAATGTTAGGTTCATGGTGTCCCGATTTTTTGGCCCAGCTCGCAGCTGGGCACAACAATTGGCAGCCACCCAATCCCAAGAACTTGAGAACAATAGGCGATTTATGGCAGCCTTTTTGAAGGAGTTCGGAGAACCAGAGGAGGGCTACAACCTGAACCAGCTGTTGAAAGGAGCTAATGTGGCGACCAAGGCGGACCTACCTTTTCATGAGCATTATGAAAGGAAGAACCACCCAGAGCGTGGTAATCCGGAAAAGCAAATTCTACATACGCCCACTGCTCACGTGCAATCCAAGCTCAAAAGCCCTGTTTCACACGTACCCATGCCTGAGAGCCCTGTTTCACCTGTGCCCACACCTGAGAGCCCTGTTTCGTCTGTGCCCATGCCTGAAAGCGCTGTTACACCCGTGCCCATGCCTGAAAGCCAAGTTTCATATATAATTTACAGCCATATCAACGCAGCGGTGGCACAACTACAGTGGCAGACAGCACAGCTTGAGGAGTTGAGGCAATACGGGCTAGACACCACGCTGATGTTTACAGCACTCCAGGAGTGTGTCACCCAGGCACTGGATGAACTCAAATGCATGATGGTACAATATGAACAGTCACTGAGGCCTCACCTCGCGCCATGTTATCTCCCGTACCGCCAAGTTTCATCTCTGTCTGAGCCCGGGAGCCAAGTTTTGTCCACGTCCGAGCCCGGGAGCCAAGTTTCGTCCACGTCCGAGCTCGGGAGCCAAGTTTCATCCCCGTCCGAGCCCTGGAGCCAAGTTTCGTCCCCGTCCGAGCCCGGAAGCCAATTTTCGTCCACATCCATGTCCGCAGAGCCAAGTTTTGTCCACGTCCAGGCCACAGAGCCAAGTTTCGTCCACGTCCAGGCCGCAGAGCCAAGGACGGTGCTCTGCCCTCCTGCACCACAGCGTATGCCGTGCTGTTCCCCTCTTCTGCGGAGGTCGTTGCTCAGCCTAACTGTTCCACTGAGGACGCCGCCCAGCCTCACTTTTCAACCGAGTACGCCACTCAGTTTCCTGGTTCCGCCAAGGATGCCGTCGCTCAGCCTCGCTGTTCCGCCGAGGACGCCAACGCTCAGCCTCTCTTGGGGCGGCTGTGGCTCAGTCGGTAGAGCGGGTTGTCCACTAATCCATTAACCGTGGGGTTGGCGGTTCGAATCCTGGCTCGGGTGATCCCATGCCGAAGTGTCCTTGGGCAAGACACTGAACCCTAAGTTTCCCCCAATGGCAAGCTAGCACCTTGCATGGCAGCTCTGCTACCATTGGTGTGTGAATGTGCTCTCATTAGTAAGTCGCTTGTAAATGTAAAATGTAAAATGATATTTCTTTAAAGATGCTTTAAGACAATGTACCATTGTAAAAAGCGCTATACAAATTGATAAATTAATTAAATTAATTAATTAATTAATTAATTAATTAAAATTAATTAACTCTCTGTTCCGCCGAGGACGCCGTCGCTCAGCCTCTCTGTTCCGCTGAGGACGCCGTCGCTCAGCCTCGGTCCCCGGGTTCATAGTGTTTGTTTTATGGCATAGTGTTTGTTTCATGCCATACTGTTTATGTTGATTAGTCTTAGTGTCTTTGTTTCATTGTTTTGTTCTTCGTTCTTCAATAAATATTAAAACGCAAGTCTGCGCCTGCTTCCGCCTCAATCCCACATATGACAGGAACCACCAACAACAACAAAAAAACCCACAATGCTAGTTCTATTTAATATCTTTTTAGAATAGTTTGAAAATATTACCTTATTAATTAAATAATCTGTTTATTTGTGTTATATATGTATGTACAGTGCTGCTTTCTTCTGTTTTTGTGTATATCTCATAGTAAATTGTTTCAGAAATTAAAATAAAATCTAAGATAAAACAAAGGCAACCTGAGTAAACACTAAATACAGTTTGTAAATGATAATGTTATTGATAATGTTATTGGAACAAAAAAGTTATCCAATAACACCTGGGCTTGTTTGACAATATATTTACCCCGTAGTTACTAAATCATCAAATCTATGAACTTGGATTTGTAGGGTGGACTAGACACAACCAGGCCTGATTACTGCAAACCCTGTTCAATCAAATCAACTCTTAAATAGAACTTTCTCAACAGAATGAAGTTGGTTAAAAGGTCTTACCCAGTAACACACTATGCCAAAGTTGAAAGAAATTCCAGAAATGATGAGGAAGAAGTTGACTGAAATACATCAGTCTGGGAAGGGTTACAAAGCTATTTCAAAGGCTCTGGAACTCCAAAGAACCGCAATGAGGGTCATTATCTCCAAATGGAAAAACTCAGCACAGTAGTGAACCTTCGCAGGAGCGTCCGACCTTCCAAAAATTCCTCCAAAAGCACAGCAACTACTCATCCAGGCAGTCACAAAAGAGACCAGAACAACATCCAAAAACCTACAGGCCTCTCTTGCATCAATAAAGGTCACTGTTCATGACTTCACTATCAGAAAGACACTGGGCAAAAATGGCATCCATGGAAGAATGGATGAAGAAGCGAAAACCACTGCTAACCTTGAAGAACATTAAGACTCATTAAGACTCATTTTGCCAAAACACATCTTGATGATCCTTAAACCTTTTAGGAGAATGTACTGTGGATGGATGAGTTGAAAGTGGGATAATTTGGAGGAAAGGTGTCCCGTTACTTCTGGTGTAATCCAAACATAGAATTCCACAAAAAAAAAAATCATACTTACCTCCATGCATGGTGTGATATATAGTACCTCCGTGCATGGGTATCAATCCCTGTAACCTGCTCACTTGAGATTAAACTCCATTAAAATAAGCAAAAAAGCAAAATCTGTTCCTTCAGGCACATCCTTCATCTGAAGCAAGTTGGAGAATATAATGAATAAGGATGGGCACATTATTTGAGATTTTATTGTAGAAGTAGGAATTTTGCTTTAATTTTGTGTTATTTTAGTATGTTTATGTGAACCATCAGAGCGCAATATATCTGTAAGGAGAAACCACTGGGCAAGTGACCAAAAGGTTCCCCTGTTGCTCTTTTGAGCTCTTTTGAGCAAAATAATAAATAAATAAATAAAAGCTCAGTCATTGTCCTCTGACTCACTTCTTCTGGAAAAGAATCTGATATGAGTAAATAAAATGTCTTAAATGCTTTGGATTGCTGCACTCCATCCATCCATGCACTTTCACCAGCTAGCAGATTTCACAAAAGTCAATTGAAGGTGGCTTCGGGACACTGTGTTGAGTAAAGAACATCAATATTACAGCCAGAGCTGCATTAATGACTAGACCAGGAGCTGAAGTCCATCTCACTAGAGCGGACTGCATATACTCATTTGTTTCTCTGTTGCTCATGCACTGATTAATATTTAATCTTCATAAAATCTTTCATTTATGTTGTCCTTGTGGTTACATTTATCTCTCTGGTCAATGAAGGTCATTACATACATAATCTTTATCTCCTTGCCCCTGCTCATCTGTCTGAGAATTCTTAAATATAGACCAGACCAGTCCTTTATTTATGACTAGGTCGGAAATTTTCCTCTTTTCATAAGAAAAATTCTCACTTAAGCAGTGAAAAATTGATGTATAAAAAATAGTTATGAAATCTCTCACCTAGCCTTTTTTTCTTTAGTCCCGGAATGTGAATATTAAAGCTATGGGGCGAGCCTCGGCCCTGGAGTATGTGCATAATGTGCTCATTATGTCGGCAAGTCAGTGAAGCATAAATGCCATCATTGCCTGTGCTTTTTTCTCACTCTTCAACCGGATTTGACATATGAAGAACTTAGACAGCTGCTGTAATGGGGAATTCAAGAACAGTTCAAAAAGTCATGAGGCTGTTTTCATTATATTTCCAATACACTCTCATTGACTTCATTTCATGACTTGGATGTGGCCACATGTAGAAGAAGCGAGAAAGGGAGTAGTGGAGTGGAGAGCACACTTTAACAGGAAAGTTTTCACTTTGTAGCAAGACAGTCCTCATTACTCTCAGCCTCAGACTCCGATATCCGAGTGTCCTATATCTTTTGTATATTTTTTCTTGCCAAAACCTTCAGAATCTTGATGTTGGCAATCTGCATTTCCATGCATATGCATTAAAACTGCCCCACAATAAGCATTTTGGAATAAGATACAGCCATTGGACTTAAAAAAAAGTTCATCGAATCCTGCTTTTAAAAAAGGTATTAGAGTTTGAAGTATTTAATGGTGAGTAAATGAGATAATCTTGTTTGTTTGCAAATGGACGAAGGAAAAGGTCTGTGGTTGGTCAGCTGTTATGTCATTCAAATTGCCTCATCCTGTGGTTCTTGACATACTAAATGGCCGACAGTTTGTGGACACCTGACTATCACACCCATATGTGGTTCTTCCCCAAACTGCCACAAAGTTGGAAGCACGCAATTGTATAGAATGTGGCTGTAAGCTGTAGCATTAGAGTTTCCGATAACACTTTATATTTAACTTTTTATTTTATCTTTAAATAACAGTGTTACCTGCTTTATTAAAGGCATCTGTCAGAACTTGTCAGGTGACATTACAGGTTTAATGCAATATGTCACAAGGGAGTGGCGAGAAAAGGGTTCCAGTTCATAACACATTCATAAACAGTACATAAATCTTCTATTAAACAGCATTAGATAATTTATAAAAAAAAAAAAAGGAGATCTTGTCAGGTGTCATATGTTTATGTGCTATTTCAGATAGGAGTAGATATTAGCCTCTTAAGACTGGTTAGATAATATAGATAACATGAGCACATATGAGCTTTGGAATGTGTTGAATTAAGTATGTTAACTTACCTTTTTTGAACTGCTTACATAATTTATGTAGGAAATGATGCTTCGGAAGGTCCATCCCATTTATAAAACATTTCAGGAACTCATATATAAGATGTATATTTGCCAAGATTATGAATGGTTTTAATGCCCTTAAACTAAAGTGATAGGACACTGATTTTCCATTCATTACCCTGTCATGAAGCACTATTCCCATGTAATATGAATTTAAAGTGATGTATGCCAACATTAAGAATGGTTTATATGCACAGTGATTTACATTAAATGGATACATTTTGATAATGCATTCTTTATTTGAACAGTTGAATTTTACACAAGTTTTTATTTTTGCATGCTTTTGTCATAGACAATGAAAAAATTATTAGAAAAAAAAGTATGATCAGGTTTTTAGAAAAGGTCTTTAAAGGGAGAAAAAAAAACATTCAATTTAGTCCATACATCTTAACTCAGACTGTACCGCCCCTCTAGTACAATATGGCATAGCTTTCATGTGACAAGACTGAAGAAATGACACATTGCTACAATGTAAAGTAGTGAGTGTACAGCTTGTGTAACAGTGTAAATTTACTGTCCCCTCAAAATAACTCAACACACAGTCATTAATGTCTAAACCACTGACAACAAAAGTGAGTACACCCCTAAGCGAAAATGTCAAAACTGGGCCCAATTAGCCATTTTCCCTCCCTAGGTGTCATGTGACTTGTTAGTGTTACAAGGTCTCAGGTGTGAATGGGGAAGGTGTGTTAAATTTGGTGTCATCGCTCTCACACTCCCTCATACTGGTCACTGGAAGTTCAACATGGCACCTCATGGCAAAGAACTCTCTGAAAAACGATGTGAAAAAAAATAATTGTTGCTCTAAGATGGCCTAGGCTATAAGAAGATTGCCAAGACCCTGACACTGAGCTGCAGCACGGTGTCCAAGACCATACAGTGGTTTAACAGGACAGGTTCCACTCAGAACAGGCCTCGCCATGGTCCACCAAAGAAGTTGAGTGCATGTGCTCAGCGTCATATCCAGAGGTTGTGTTTGGGAAATAGACATGTGAGTGCTGCCGGCATTGCTTCAGAGGTTGAAGGGGTGGGGGGTCAGCCTGTCAGTGCTCAGACCATACGCCGCACACTGCATCAAATTGGTCTGCATGGTTGTCATCCCAGAAGAAAGCCTCTTCTAAAGATGATGCAAAAGATAGCCTGCAAACAGTTTGCTGAAGACATGCAGACTAAGGACATTGATTATGAGACCAAGATAAACTTATTAGGTTCAATTGGTGTCAAGCGTGTGTGGTGGCAACCAGGTAAGGAGTACAAAGACAAGTGTGTCTTTCCTACAGTCAAGCATGGTGGTGGGAGCGTCATGGTCTGGGGCTGCATGAGTGCTGTCTGCACCGCGAAGGTACAGTTCATTGAGGAGCACAAGTTCTCTAACATCCAACACCTCCGTGATGTTGTCATGGAGGAGTGGAAGAGGACTCCAGTAGCAACCTGTGAAGCTCTGGTGAACTCCATGCCCAAGAGGGTTAAGGCAGTGCTGGAAAATAATGAGTGGCCACACAAACTATTGACACTTTGGGCCCAATTTGGACATTTTCACTTAGAGGTGTACTCACTTTTGTTTCCAGTGGTTTACACATTAATGTCTGTGTGTTGAGTTATTTTGAGGGGACAGTAAATTTACACTGTTACACAAGCTGTACACTCACTACTTTACATTGTAGCACAGTGTCATTTCTTCAGTGTTGTCACATGAAAAGATATAATCAAATATTTACAAAAACGTGAGGGGTGTACTCGCTTTTGTGTGATACTGTGCATGTGTATGTATATATATATATATAAACAAACTGCTACACTTTGACAACCATAAATTACACTGTCTAAACCAGGGGTGCCCACACTTTTTGATTTGCAAGCTACTATTAAAATGAGCAGTCAGAGAGATCTACCTACACTATAAATGCGAAACATGTGTTTATTAAAATATATACTGAGTATATGTCAAATATATATACAAACAATATATGTTCATACATGAGCCCTTATGACACACTACAATTCAGTACATTTTTGGTCAGTACCTTACTCTGAATAGAACCAGCCAGGGTTGCATAGTAGCTGTTGGTAACCAGCCTCAAGCAGGCCTCCAAATGATGATCAGACATTGTGGAACGGTATTTGGACTTAATAATCTCCATGTGGGAAAAGGCTGACTCACATAAATTAGTAGAGTTAAGTCGATTAAGTTTAGACTCTAAACTATTCAATTAAATAAAAAAAAAAGTTAAACAAAACCACAATGGCCACAATTATACCAGTCAGGGTATACCCATGGACCCATGTAGGAACTCTTATAGAACAGTTTAATAAATTAACAAAATCTCGAACTTCTCTTGACTAACTTACTTGCCATATACAATTAGGAGGACCTCCCCTTTTTTGTTTTTCACAGCAATTTCTGTTCTAATTTCTGCAGTCTGGGCTGTGTGGCACCTACTGTATCTGCATACTCTGCCAACTTCTCTTTTTTTTTTTGTTTTTTTTTTGTTTTTTTTTTCTTTCTTTTCCCATCCCATGGAGGAAGGCTTGAAAACACTTGTGGGAAAACCATGCAACCATGAACCATGTAAATAAGACATTCTGGGTAATCAAAACAAGTATAACTTTTTTGTAAGTTCATTTGTACTCATTTGTACACCTCAAATAACCTTAAAGTATACTTAAACAGGAAGGAAGCTATTGAAGAAAATCTTTGCTGTGGCCTTGATCCTATTTGGATCAATTTCAGGATCTAATCAGTTCATCTGCTGTTTGCTAATGAGAATCTTTGCCAGACGCATGGACCAACAGACAACCCAAAAACACAAGGCCTCCACCACCTGGTGGGGGAGAATTTAACTAATAAAGCCTGCATTTTACTACACACTATGATAAGCAGAATGCCCTAACATCTGCAACTAACATGTGACTGAAAACATACTGTACATGGAGCAGTGGGACACAGTATCATAACTCAGCACATCAGGTCTACTCACTCCTCGTGTCTGGGTTGGATTGAATGGTTGATTTCTTTTCTCTTTTGACTGTCAGTTTTCCTGCTGATGGTCCCTCGTCATTGGAGGAATGGGAAACAAAAGACCCAAGTGACTCAGAATATAAAAATCTGTCGATTGAAAACAGGACTGTGAGGGGAAAAAAGTAAACTTGTAGAATAAACCATACCAAGAAGAGCCTTCTGCAGTGCTTCTTAATCCTGCTCCAGGGGATCCACAGCGCTTTATATTTTCGGTGTCTCCCTGATCTGACATGCCCAGTCTGGTACATAAAGCACTTCACAAATGACTTGAGCTAAAGCAGGTGTGTTAGAGAATATGTCTAAAATAACTCTGCAATGATGGTTTCCCAGACGTAGGACTAAAACAAAGGTTTACTGTTTTGCATTCTAAACAGTCTAATAGTTTACTGTGCATCTGGGCATGTAAGAAGTCCACTGGATGAACATTGTACTAGATATCTTCCAACATAAAATTAGCACAACTGGGTTTGAGGGCTGGTGCCTCTCTTCCAGCTGGCTCTGGAGGAAAGCTTTATCGGCCTGGAGTTCTTTCACTTTGTCTTCGAGATAGAAGCATTTGGGTTTTTTTTTTTTCCTACTTGAAACTGGACATTCAATTTCTGCAACTCCAAGACTGCAGTGGGTGAATCTATAATATATAAGAAAAACTCATTTTCAAACACGCAAATACTGAAGCTCCATTGTTAAAATGCAGGCTATTTTGTATTGGGCCATTACTGTGTTTTCTGTAGTATTAGTTTAAAATCTGACCCAAAAGGCACTTCACTTGGTGCATTTTATATGACACATTATAAAATGTACTGAGTGACTGGACATACATAGCACAGCCTTACAAACTTTTTGGCTTAGGCATTGACTGGTCAGAGTCTGCCAAGCTTGATCCAGTTGTAATGCTGGACTCCACATCCGACTGCAGTAGGGTTGTATTTTTCCTTGAAAATTTCGGAAATAGTTAAATGTTGTAAATTCTTTCAATTATTGCCAGATAGATTGCGTCCTTGTGTCACGTCTCTGTTTCGAGTGATGAGCCGTGCTGATCACATGACCCAGGTGGTGGGGCAGAAAGAAATGCTGTGAGAAGAAGATTCTTATATTAAAAAAAAAAACAAAAAAAACTATTTGATATATGTCATACACATTCGTGGGAACTCTTGCGGGGAAAAAATAGGAGGATATTTTACATAATGGTAAACAAATGACATTTAAAAAATGAATTTTTACATTCAAAGCATTTTTCACCTGATGAGTTCTGACATAAGCCTTTGATAAAGCATGTATCACTGTTTTATAAAAGCTTAATGTAATAGTTAGGGAAGTGTTATGATGCCCATATGTCAGAACCCTTCAAATAAAGTGTTACTCAATTTCCCTTCATTGGAACCAAGGGACCCAAACCTGTTCCAGCATGACAGTGTCCCTGTGCCACTGTGCACAAAGTTAGCTACATGAAGTTTGCCATTTTTGGTGTGGAAGGACTCGAGTGTCCTGCAAAGAGTCCTGACCACAACCACATTGAACACCTTCGGGATGAACTGGAACTTCGACTGCACCCCAAGCCTCTTCACTTAACCTTAGTGCCTGATCTCACTAATGCTCTTGTGGCTGAATGATCACAAATCCCCACAGCCACACTCCGAAGTTCAGTGGAAAGAGTTCCCAGAAGAGTAAAGGTTATTATAACAGCAAAGCAAGACTAAATCTGGAATTGGATGTTCAAAAACATGTGTGGTATAAGTGGTATGGTCAGGTGTCCACAAACTTTTGGCTATATAGTGTAGCAGACTTTCTAGGGAATCTAGGTCCTTATTGGATCATATCTTTACATTTGCTAGACCAAAAAACCTAACTTGCTAATGAGCTTGTAACATGGGGATTTATTTGCGGGGTTATTTTTTCAGCTATGTTCTTAAAAATAGAAACTATGTTTTTGCTCCAGTTCCTATCTATAAAAAAGATCTGCCTTCCATATGTACAGTTTTGGAAAAGAAATTGCATCAGATCATGATGAAAAATTACGCTTCTAGTGCCTGTAGTCATGTTGTATCTATTCTTTGACTTTCCTTGAAGTGAGAAAGTATTGAAATGGCCCTTGAGATGGTCACGGTTATTCCCCTAAGCAGAAAAGGTAAAGGCAAGGAGGATGTAATAAAAAAAAAAATAATAAAAAAACAGAGTCAGTGTCAAGCAATTAATCAAAATCATTGGTGCGCATTACTTTTGGTCTATTTACAATCATGCTGGGAAAATTGTAATGGATAGTAGATATCGGCAGTAGATATATAGATACTGTATATAGAATTAAATGCCTCATTGGGCTAAAAACAAATACAAACAGCACAGGGGAGACTTTCTTGAATTGAATTGAATTGAACTGAATTGAATTGGATATTGAATGTCCGCAAAGATATTTGCAAAAATGCCTGCACACTGTGCATCATTTGGATAGAAGAATCACTGATACCTCAAAGTAAGAGAACAAGGGGTCACTTTTTATATAGTCTGTGTGTTTTCATTTAGTGTGCCATCATGCAGGTGTTAAGTCAGGATTATAGCTCTTGGTGAGATAACTTTATTTAAACACTTTTTTTTAACAGTTTTGGGCTGTTTAGCTTCTCTTTAACTCAACTTTAGCTCTTAATGTTGGGTAGTGCAGGTGAGGTTTGATAGGATTAGTTTTGAATTTAGATTTTTTCAGTTGGTGTGTTATTTAGTACTTTTTGATATTTTTTTAAAATCATTTATATATTTTTTGCAATTTATCAATTTTTTATATATCATCATCATATTGCCTAGCCCAGTTGACAAAAATAATAATGTCTGCCACAAATTGAAGTGAATTGATGGCTAGTGGTTCTAAATAAATGGTAAATGGCGCACTTATATAGCACTTTTATCCAAAGCGCTTTACACTGTGTCTCATCCACCCATTCACTCACTCACCAATGGTAGCAGAGCTGCCATGCAAGGTGTTAACTTGCCATCAGGAGCAACTTAGGGTTCACTGTCTTGCCCAAGTACATTTCGGTATGTGGAGTCACATGGGCCGGGGATCGAACTACCAATCCTATGATTAGTGGACAACCCGCTCTACCAACTGCGCCACAACCGCCCCTAGCTTCATACCAGTGAATTGTGTGGCCTGTTTCTGTGTTGCGGAGTTCACAAATAATGCTGAGTTCCACATTGTGGTGAGAAGGGTCAATCTGTCCTGAAAGGCCTGCACCTTGGTGGCGGCACAAAGGAGTCATCCCAAGTGTGGAAGTTTCCTTAAACACTAGAGCAGCTAACGTGTCAGATGGCTGAGTCAAATACTTTAAGATGATAGGGCCCAGGGAGAAGCTAACCAGACAGGTATAATGAGGGGTGAACAAAGACCTCAGTAATGTCCAGTGCATTGAACAACCAGGGGAAATCACTCAACAATAGCAGCACTTATCCACAGACCTGCTGGTAGGTTATGTGGCAGGGGGTGTAGAATACAATAAGCAGAGAATGCCAAGGGAAGACCTGATCTGGCAGGAAGTATGACCAGTGAATGGTGGGAAAAAAGCTTCAGAATTGCTAGTTAACAGAATACAGCTAACTTAGCTGGCTCACTAATGAATATATATGACACAACTGGGCACACGTACAATTGGCAGCAAATGTCAAGTACGTCTACTCTGAGGAGTTCTGAGAAAGAAGAGTACTCAAAATGTCTTTAAAAAATATACTCACCACAACAGAAGAGATGAGAAGGGGCTAACATTAGCTTTGGAGGACAGGTTATCTGTAGCTGCCACCATAGTCACAAACTGCATATGGTGTATGTGTGTGCTGACATGTTGAGGCGAGAAGAAGGGAAACATACCTGTATGGCAGCAGTATTTATTGCAAATACTACATCATATATGACTTTCTGACCTGCATGCACACAAGTAGGTATACCGGTGATTCTCACCACCGCCAGAAATTATGCAGGGAAAACTATTCATATTTATTAACGTAAAGATGTGTTCCTTAATAAAGGATAACTAGCAGTACCATTTTGCAGGCAGTTTTAGCATGTTAAATTAGTCCTAGTTTGTTATATTTGGTATCAAAACATTTGCTTAGCTAGAGAGTTATGGTGATTAACTTCTATCAAAAAGGTATCACCATAACATATGTTTACATTTACCAGACGCTTTTATCCAAAGCGACTTACAAATGAGAGCACATTCACACACCAATGGAAGCAGAGCTGCATGCAAGGTGCTAGCTTACCATCAGGAGCAACTTAGGGTTCAGTGTCTTGCCCAAGGACACTTCGGCATGTGATCACCCGGGCCGGGATTCGAACCACCAACCCTACGATTAGTGGATTAGTGGACAACCCGCTCTACCGACTGAGCCACAGCCTCCCACCCATTTTACAAGATAGGTATATGTACCTATCTTGCACGATAGGTATATGTACCTATCTTGCAAGATAGGTATATGTACCTATCTTGTAAAATAGATGTAGACTTAAAGTCTCGCCTTACCATCAATTAATTCCCGTTGGTTGCAAATGAACCAAAAGATCTGCAAGATTGGAGTTCAACGGTGTTGGGCCAAAGGCATAAAATGACTGTGACTGTTATGTAAATTTGCCATAAGTAAAATGGATCTGTATCAGATCTATGTCTGGATTCAGGTTTCTCGGGCAGTACCTCCACTGTGGAATTATTAAGCTCCAAAAATGGCAGCAAAAGACGGTGACAGTGTGCCAACTCTCTGGCCTGAAGTCATTTTAAAATCGATTAGAAAGCATAAAAAAAGAAACACTCATAACCTGTCACAGCACCAAGGTTGAAACATGCTGTGAATGTATTGACTAGAACCTGACAAAACAGAGGAGACTATGAACATTTTTTTTAATGATTAATCATCTACCCTGCTGAAAAATCCAGCTTGGGCTAACCAGATACCAAACACAGGCCAGGCTTTTAAATCTGGTAGACCATTTTCACCAACAGATATTTTCCAGTTTCCTTGTAATTTTTTTGTTTGTTTATGTATTTTCTTAATCTTGTCTACAATGTAGCATTAGTAGTAGTAATTCAGAAATGTCTTTCTTCCAGTAATTACCTGCTGGAAAAGATAGTCTACCAGCTTGAGAGCTTGGCTTGTTTTGGCAGCTTGTAGCTGGTCAGCCCAAGCTGGAATTTTCAGATTTATTTTCAGTTAATAATCAGAAGATTGTAAATAATTTAGTCCACTTGTTGATACACACATTTGATATGTGTTGGGTTTGTCTCTTAGACTCATACAACAGCTACAGAATCTAAGGCCTATGGATTATGAATTTTGTTCAGTTATATTTTATGTGAGCCCTTGAATGCGATCAGGTTGGGAATGTTCTGTATTTTTTTTTTCTTTTTAACAACAAAATGCATCACACAGTACCAAACAAATATAAAGTAGATATATTTTAGTGAAAATTAGTAGGCAGAGCAGAGTGAGGTCATTATTTCTATTTAAAGTCTACTTCCACAGGATTGGACAAAACCTCATTCTGCCATACTACACTAGAATAATACTTTAAAAGGTCACCATAGTTACCACAGTAATATGAGGTTTGTGCGTGACTAATGGCGTCCTGCTGTTTTGGACATACTTATTACAATAGAGTCTGAGTTTTTATTTTATTAATTTATTTTATTTTATTTATTTATTTACTTGTGGTGAGGAGGAGCGACCATGGGATGCAGATAAAGCCGTGTTGAGGATCAGCACAGCCTTCACATTGGGTATCGCTTTGTTTTTCTACCCTTTACCTCACAGAGATTAGCGAGCAGAGACCGTTACGTTTCAAATGATTTAAATTCTAACTGTCGCCGCGCACGTGCTAATGGCTGCTAGGTAAACAAGGGTAGAGGCGACAAAGGGCAATGACGACAGGAAAACGCTCTGTGTGTGTGTGTGTGTGTGTGTGTGGCGTTAGACCGGTTATTGGTTTATGTTTCGACGAATTATGACATATTTTACACATAAAGAAAAAACAAAAAAATGTTGTTTTTTTTTTCCAACATTATTTGATCCATCCATGGATGGATGGATGGATTATTTATTTAATATGGATTATATAATATTTATTTATTTTAATCATAAGCAACAGACGTGGTATTTAATACTCCCTTTGCTGCTTGTTTTTATTTTATTTAAATTATTTATTTTTTGTTGTTGTTTAGATACAGTATGACATAGGGAAAGATTCAGAAGGATTTAATTCTGCTAGTAAATATTTAGGATTGCACAATGGTCACATGCATACTGTTGAAATATGCATCATAGCATATCAAGACATTTTTGATTTGATGGAGCCGGAGATCCTGAGCCTCATTCCCCGAAAGTATGATAAGAAAGAGCTTGATGATATTTGCAGAGTTTAACGATTGATGATGCATCACACAATACATTTTGTTGCATCATTTAGAAATGATATATTGTGTTGTGGTAGTAATTGTCATGTTGTATAGTGTATAACAATGATCATAATACTTTGTAGGCACCAACCATACAAGAAGTATGTGTGTGTGTGTGTGTGTGTGTGTGTGTGTGTGTGTGTGACTCATCTGTGGGCGACCAGTTACCTTCTGGACAGTAACTACAACGTACATACACAGTACACAATGACATTCAAACAGAGGAAAGTGCCTGAGAGCAAATATATTAACAGAGAGAGATAACTTCCAGTGTTTCATTTGATAGCGTGAATTTCATCCATCCATCCATCCAACCATCCATCCATCCATCCGTCCGTCCATTTTCTGTACTACTTATCCTACACAGGGTCGTGGGGCACCTGGAGCCTATCCCAGGGGACTCAGGGCACTAGGCAGGGTGAACGATGTGCCAAGTCATCACAGGGCACAATCGCATACACACACACATACACTGATTCATACACTACAGACAATTTGGAAATGCCAATCAGCCTACAATGCATGTCTTTGGAGAAGGGGAGGAAACCATAGCACCCGGAAGAAACCCCCGAAACAACAGGAGAAAATGCAAACTCCGTGCACACAGGGTGGAGGTGGGAATCAAACCCCTAACCCAAGGGCAAACATGCTAACCACTGAGCCAACGTGCCCCCTAGCATGTATTTAATAAATCATTATATTTAAAAACACTAAATAATTAAAACCTCTATAAACTGAGTCATTATCATGACAACAGCTTGAACTCTTGAGCTTAGAACACAGTATTCATAGATAGAATGAAGAAACTGTGTGCTTGGTGTTATTTGTTGACTGATCAACCACTGAATATCCAAACAAATACTAATGACCTTTCAGTTAAGAGGTATTTTATCATAATGTGATCAAATAATGCAGGTGAGGGTGTGTATTTCCACTCAAATAATTGACATTTTCAGGTAAAAAGTCATCAGAAGAAAAGGTAAAATTTTGTATGTTTCCAACTAAAAGTTATGTTGAATATTCTGAAGATAAATACCAGATGAAATTCTAAAATATCATATCCAAACACACGTTTATGGAGAAACTACAGCATATACTCACTGTCATCATTTATTTTATATAGAAAATTATTTCCATCATTTGCTTTCCATACTCCAATTTTCCATTTCATCCAAACATGCCATATAGCATGTCTATTCACATTTTCCCATGCGCAAGTGAAACTCTCATTAAAAAGCAGGGTTTTTCTCTTTTTTTTGGTCCTAGGTCTAAGATATGGCCTCTTACTCTGAGGTACATGGGTCGGAGCGTGCCAAGAACATGCCAGGTTATAGTTTTGGGGTGCGCTCCTACCTGCACTATTTCTATGAGGAGTGTACAGCCTCTGTATGGGACAAGGAGGACATTCAGAACCAGCATTCATACCAGTGGTGGAGTTCAGGTCTCTGCAAGGTAGGGAAATTTTACTTGTGTGGTGTCTCAGATTTTGGGGGAGAAAAATCTTTTTTTTAAATAATTATATACAGTGGTGTGAAAAAGTGTTTGCCCCCTTCCTCATTTCCTGTTCCTTTGCATGTTTGTCACACTTAAGTGTTTCGGAACATCAAACCAATTTAAACAATAGTCAAGGACAACACAAGTAAACACAAAATGCAATTTGTAAATGAAGGTTTTATTATTAAAGGTGAAAAAAAATCCAAACCATCATGGCCCTGTGTGAAAAAGTGATTGCCCCCCTTGTTAAAACATACTATAACTGTGGTTGTCCACACCTGAGTTCAATTTCTCTAGCCACACCCAGGCCTGATTATT
>JAFFST010054727.1:178247-195515 GCA_022414735.1 Noturus placidus | reverse complement strand
CACACACCAATGGTAGCAGAGCTGCCATGCAAGGTGCTAGCTTGCCATTGGGGGCAACGTAGGGTTCAGTGACTTGCCCAAGGACACTTCGACATGGGATCACGCGGGCTGGGATTCGAACCGCCAACCCTACGATTAGTGGATTAGTGGACACCCCGCTCTACCCACTGAGCCACAGCCGCCCTACGCCCTAGTTGAAACTAGCTTTAGCATCGATTGTCTGATAGAAGCTGTAACTGTGCTCTATTGTTGCTAGGGGCTGTATACACGAAGCTACATTAAAGCCAACTCCGGTATTCAGATTCGGTTTCGGTTGGGAGTCGCTCGTTCCCACGACTACCATATGTTTTGCTGATTAGAGAGGCGTGCTCAGCTGTGAATCACAGCAGTATTTAATAATTAAGAAGCACTGAGGCAGAAGCGTCAGCGGAAGAGTCAGCCCTTGTCGTGTGAAGACCGAGCTCGTGTAAAGACTTGCGAGTCCGCCGAGCAAAGAACCTGACAAGACACCACTCGCGCTGCTAAGTATACTTTTTCTCCCTTTATTTCTCTTGCCACAGGCGCAGACCTAAGCATACTTCCAGAAACGTACGCAACTAGGACAACCTCTGAATGTGGCCTCTGCAGGTTCCCTCTTCTTCTCGATCGGACTTTGAAACTGCCAATCTGCTGTTAAAAAAGCAGATTCCATTCCCGCCTTTGCGCCCCACTCCAACCTCAGCGTGCTGGCTCTGACTGAGACCTGGATCCATACTGAGAATACTGCCACACCTGCTGCCCTGGCCTCCAGCTTCAACTTCTCCCATACCTCACGTCCAAACAGATGAGGGGGTGGTACAGGTTTGCTTTTCTCCAAAACATGGAAATGTACCTGTCTTTCTCCCTCTTGCTCATACACTTCCTTTGAATATCATGCTGTTACAGTCACTGACCCTGCCAAAATGCACTTTCTTGTTGTTTACCGTCCTCCAGGTCAACTGGGGAAGTTCATCAATGAATTTGACACGCTACTGTCCACCATCCCAGATGATGGAACTCCTCTCCTGGTCCTCTGTGATTTCAACATTCATCTAGACAAGCCACAAGCAGCTGACTTTCTTGCTCTCCTTCCCACATTTGACCTCAAGCAGTTCCCCACACCAGCAACCCACAAAGCCGGCAAACAACTTGACCTCATCCTCACACGTAATTGCACTACACACAATCTTCTCATTACTCCTCTTCACACCTCTGACCATTTCTTTATCCAGTTCTCTATTACTATCCCCTCACCCCCTTAACTGTCTCCTCCCTCTGTCTCCGTTCGGCACAATCTTCGCTCCCTTTCCCCTTCACATTTCTCCTCCATTGTCACAACCTTACTTCCCTCTGACAGCCACCTCTCCATACTTGATTTAAACACTGCAACTGACATGCTATGTAACACCCTAACATCATCTCTTGACAGCATCTGCCCCCTAACCTCCAGACCTGCTCACATATCACCCTCTAGCCCTTGGCTCTCAGAAGCTCTGCGTAACAGCCGGGGCTAAACTAAGAGCATCTGAAAGGAAATGGCGCAAATCTAACAACCCAACTGACCTAACCAAGTACCAGACACTCCCCTCTTTTTTTCCCAACAGCATCTCCACTGCTAAAGCCACATACTACCAAGAGAAGATTGGTAGTTCTCCCAACACCCACACTCTTTTCAAAACCTTTTCCACTCTTCCCTGTCCCCCTCCTCCCCCTACCTCTCTCACTGCAGATGACTTTGCCACTTTCTTTTCCAACAAGGTCACATCAATCAGGAACCAGTTCTCAACCCCAGATGTACATAGACCAGCTCCTCCATGTACGTAACTCCCAACTGACTTCCTTCTCTCCCCTCTCAGAGACTGAGGTCTCCAAACTCCTCCTCTCTAGTCTTCCCACAACCTGTCCTCTTGACCATATCCCTTCTCACATTCTTCAGTCCATCTCTCCCACACTGTTATCTGCACTCACACACATTTTTAACACATCCTTCTCTAATGGCATATACCCTACCTCATGTAAGCAGGCCCGGGTAACTCCACTGCTTAAAAAAACATCACTTGACCCTGCTGCAGCTGACAACTACAGACCTGTTTCCCTCCTCCCTTTTCTTTCCAAAACTCTTGAAAAAGCTGTTTTTAAAATCAACTCTCTAATTTTCTCACACAGTACAATCTCCTGGACACCAAGCAGTCTGGCTTCAAGAGCAATCACTCTACGGAGACTGCTCTGCTTTCAGTCACTGAAGCCTTACGACTAGTAAGAGCAACCTCTAGGTCATCTGTCCTCATCCTGCTTGACCTCTCTGCTGCTTTCGACACTGTGAACCATCAGATCCTTCTGTCAACTCTCTCCAGCCTGGGAATCACTGGAACGGTTCTGCGCTGGGTGGAATCCTATCTCTCTGACAGATCTTTCAAGGTATCATGGATGGGAGGTATTTCTTAATTTCAGCAACTCACCACTGGCGTTCCAGAGGGGTCAGTTCTGGGTCCACTACTCTTTTCTATCTACACGACATCTCTAGGGCAGGTGATTGAGTCTCATGGCTTTTCATATCATTGATATGTTGATGACACCCAGCTCCATTTGTCCTTCCAGCCTGATGATCCATCAGTCTCTGCATGCATCTCTGCTTGTCTATCCGACATCTCAGCCTGGATGAGGGAACACCACCTTAAGCTCAACCTGGCAAAATATGAGCTTCTCGTCATCCCAGCCTGTCCCTCAATCAACCACAACCTCACTGTACAGCTCGGCACAACCACACTCAAACCAACCAGGACGACCAGGAACCTTGGGGTGACTCTTGATGACAGCTTGACCTTTACAGACCACATCTCAACAACTGCTCGGTCATGTAGATTCATCCTGTTCAACATCAAGAAAATTCGACCCTACCTCACTGAACAGGCTACACAGATACTAGTCCAGGCTCTTGTTATCTCAAAACTGGACTACTGCAACTCTCTACTTTCGGGCCTTCCAGCTGCCATCAGACCCCTACAGATGATTCAGAATGCTGCAGCACGCCTTGTCTTCAACCAGCCGAAGAGAACCCATGTCACACCCCTCTTCATCTCCCTCCACTGGCTTCCTGTAGCCACCGACATAAAATTCAAGGCCTTGATGCCCACGTACAAGACCCTGTCTGGAACAGCACCCTCCTACCTCAACTCTCTCCTGAAAGCTTACGTCCTCACACAATCTGCGATCGATTAGCGACCGACATTTAGTAGTTCCTAGCGCGGCACAAGGTCCCTTTCCAGAACCTTCACACTAACTGTTCCTCAGTGGTGGAATGAACTTCCAACCTCATTCAGGACTCCAGACTCACTCACCATCTTCAAGAAACAGCTAAAAGACCCACCTCTACCGTCAACACCTAACCAACTCATTTAAAAAAAAAAAAAAAAAAAAAAAAAAAAAAAAAAAAAAAACCTTACACCTCTACTCTGCGCACTTTGCTTCTTCTAGTACTCAATTAATAGATCTTGTATAGTAGCATTACTTCTATTGTTCTCTGCTTGTATCTCTCATTTCTAAGTCGCTTTGGATAAAAGCATCTGCTAAGTAAATAAATGTAAATGTAATGTAACAAGCTCACACACTTTCTGCACTTACGTACTGGCAGTTAAGCATGAGTGCGCCCGTACTGGGGGTGAAAAAAAGATTCAAATTCAAGATTGTGACAAATGGTGGAAATAATGGCGATGTAAGAATTGCTGGACGTAGACAAACACACGACAGAAGATGAGGAAGAGGAAGAACTGCTTACGTTATTCCATATTTACAATCAGAATAAGAAAATTAAGACGCAGGTCGGACGTAATGCAGTTAAATGCTTGGATATTTGGAACGAATACTGGGCTCTGGCACACCTTACCTGTAGCGATCCACCCAATCACAGGCTTCGTCAAGTAGAATGTTCTCCACCGAGCTGCCATACACACTACACATTCAGCTAAGCATGATTGTACCATATTGTCCGTTGAAGCCAGCCAATCATCATGAACTGGTTATAGAGTCTCTAGAAGTCACTCACCCAAGATTACCCACCAGTCTGGAGAACTCCAGCATGCATGTGTGGCTAGGTAAACACAGGGGACCTTTGACCATTGAGAGCTGACAGTCTTCAAACGAGTAGTCTACAGTTGGTACTTGCAGCGCTCTGGAGAAAGCACAAAAGTATAAAATGCAAAAGATTAAGATAATGTGAGTCATCCTACGTTCAAGATCAGAATGTTCTGGAACGTTACGCCTGAAGTGGACACTGACTTGGCCATGATGCGTCTCACATTGCTGGCAAACAGAGCCGGATTCCTTTTCTCTTCTTCTGATGGTGTGTAAATAGGAAGATACTGAGCAAACACAAATGCAGGGATTTATTTTTATTTTTTATTGAAAGCTTTTTTTAACTTCCATAGCAAGTTAAAAAAAAAAAAGCGCATATATGATCACTTGAAAGAAATTCCCACCTCGATCTCTATAGAATTGTGGATCTGACAGAACGTGAGCCACAGGATCTTTAACCTGAAAGCAAAGCATGTTTACAGCAACCATTTACTTACTATATAAATTTATATAAAACAGTCTTCTATTGTTTTTTTTATTTTTTTCCCATTTAAATGCAAGTTACTCTAAATTGTCCATTAATATGTTCTATTAATACTTACGCTCCAGGTCCCTGCCATGTCCACGAGATCGTGTCCTACCAGTGAAAAGGGAGATTAAAAATCAAGCTAAACACACAAGGCCTTGTGGGTACTACAGTTTGCAAAAAGCACCTGAACTGAACAAATAAGCCATCACAAGGTCACGTATGCACGTGTATGCAAATCTCAGGCCTCGCCATGTGGGAACTGCTAACTTAAGTTTTCCCAAGTATCTACAAGCAGCCTGAGCACCGTGCCTTCATTAATAATGAGAAGTGGATGAGTAAGAGACATTCGACATTAGTGTGCATGAGAGGGAAAATTAAGGAATAAACACACATCAGGGTGTGCAGTTAAAGGAAAATAAAGCAACGACGCAAAGTTACATTTACAACCCTGAAGTGGATTATTTTCCAATAACGGCGTGTCCGGAATAGAAATTTGCCAATGATTACAATGTTTTTAAAATGTTGTGAAATGTCTGCAAAGCAACTTTGTTTCTGTTATAAAAGTTATAACCATGACAACCATCTTTTTTTTCCTATTCACTTTGTCACTATTTGAGCACTTATCGACTGACACTGGAAACTCCTTAGAAATGCTACATTTACTTCTCCTTACAGAAAACCTGACCATGTCGAGGAGTCGAAGTGTTTTTTTATTTGTTTTTTTTTAAAACCGTTTACATGCAGCATCTGTCGTATATACAGTATGACGTACGATGTTTCTATAGAAACGCGAACATGCTACACAGAGCCCATAATACAGACCTTCAAGCTCAATTCAAAGCCAATCGGAATCAGGCATTCAACAGCGCTATGATGTAACTGCACCATCAAAAATAAATAACGTGATGAGCTACTGCTTATTTAAAGTAACTCCGAATCTTAATATACACTGTAAGGAGAATATATTTGATGGATATGCATCATGCCTAGTGCTGCTCTAATATGCATAATATTAGAGAAAAAAAATGCATACAAGTCGAATATTTTACACTAGAGGTAGTAGAGGTAGTAGTAGTATTATAAGAGTGCCCCCAAGGCTTGGTATTCTGCACTGGTGCTGTAGAGGTCCAAACTTCCGAGACACTTTTCTTACCAGTTCGTTAGGATAGCGCAGAACCACTGGCTGGACCGGAACCCCAGGAATAAATGCACCTAAAAGAGGAAGATTTCATTGTTGTTAAACAATAGGAGTGCAGTGATGTTTTAGTACAGCTCACGTATATGATTCTGCTAATGCAAAATCAAAACCACTCAGACTTGGTGAACGCTGCTGAGCAACATCCTTCTGTGTCAGAGGCTGTGTCCTCAATTTACTTGAAGCTGATCATGACAGCGGAACAATAAAATAGGCAGCCTCATCTGACCCATCTTACAGTAACATGACTCTTCAGGGCATGCATGCCAGTATACTTTATAAATGCTTTTTATAAAGTTCCAGTTGTGTATATATATACACACACACACACACACACACACAATCCATACATACACACACATCCCATGAAATGATTCCAAAAACTGTCTCTTTTTTTTTTATTTTCTTTTTAATGCTGTCAGTCATATAGACAGCGAGACAGACAGGCAAACAGACAGACAGATAAAAACAAAGACAGACTGTCAGACTCACATAGACAGAGAGACAGTTAGACAGGCAAACAGCTTGACAGGAAGAAAGATAGGCAGACAAACAAGCATTCAAACAGAGAGAAAGGGCAATCAGTCACATAGAAACAGAGGGAGAGAGAGTGAGAGCAAAAGAGAGAGAGAGTGTGAAAGAGAGAAAGAGCGAGAGAGTGAGAGACACAGACAGACAGACACCGACAGACAGATAAACAGGCAAATAAATTGAGAGGAAGAGAATGAAAAAACATTGAAAAGTTTCTGCTATAGTCTCTCAACAGTGGTCATGAAATATTTGTTGCTCATGAAAATTTTTTTTTATATCTTTGAGGGTTTTTTTTTTTTTTATGTGCTAGGGTGTGACCCTTGAGTAGGGAATGTAAAAAAAAAACATCAGCATGCTGTTCTATCTTAAGATAATAATAAGGTGTGTGTGTGTGTGTGCGCGCATGCCTGCCATGTGGGTCTCATCACCTCTGAACAGGTGTAAAAGGAGGAATGATTGACCCGATGACCTTTACTCTGAACACAAAGCTCTCTTTCAGGTCCCAATCTGTGGATGTCCAGCATACCAAGGGCATCTGTCTCAGTTTCCCTAAATCGAATTACGTTCCAACCTTCAGTTTTCCAAGGGCAGATCTCGACCATGTTTACCTTTTGAATAACTTTGCAGTTGAATAATCTTGGGAAAATGACTTTACAGCCACCACTCTGAAACCCACTGTCCTGGATTTGTGTTCATTAACGTGGGCTGTTTCTGAAGAACACGACCACTGGCAGTCAAACACAACCTGCCCCATACTATGGGGTTAAAATTGACTCCGGAATTATTTCTTAAGTTGCACGGCTGCAAGTTGACAGTAAGTGTGAACTGGTGACTGTTGAACATTTTGTTAATGTTACAATTATGGGATGTCTTTAGATACTCAGTCATAATTTGTGCATGGCAGGTGTAAAACAATATTTCCCATGCACCGGGAATGTGGAATTGCCCTGTTATGGACCGCCAGCACTGACGTCTCATGGTGCACTGAAACTACCAGAATGAAAGCAGTATGAGACAGGCTGGTGAGAGAAACACAAATGAGGGATTTTAGCAAAAAAAAAAACAGAGGATTAGGAGTGTTGAGGAAGCACAATAAACCATGAGTGAAACAGGATCAGCAAAACATAACAGGACTGGACAGTGCATACAGGAAGGGAAAGGAGATCACTGAATCTCACAGCCAAGTGAACTGATATGACTGCAGACCCAGAGTAATAGAAATACAACACGCTCACACACGTACACACACTGAAACCTAGCACTTATGTGTGCAGCCTGTATACACACACATTCTCTCACGAGAGAGAGAGAGAGAGAGAGCGCACATAAGAGAAGTCAGTGTGTATTAGGTGGAAAGCTGTAATGTTCGGATGAGTATGTAGAAAAACAGAAAGATTGACATAGATAGAAAGAGAGAAAACACATACCAGGCTTAAATGTAATGAGGCAGGATCTGTTGGTGCAGGTCCCCTCAGGAAAAATCATGATCTGAAATCAAATCAGGTTTGAGAACATGTTTTATGGAAAACAGCAATGCACAATCGGGTCAACATGAACTGTTCTAATGAAATGTGCTGAGAGCTTCAAATATTCAAACACAGTCAGGTAGATAAACAGACAGGAAGATGGACAGACAGACACAGTGATATTACATGTACACAGATAGATTGACAGACAGACAGACACCTTTAGACAGACAATAAGACAGAAAAACAGACAAACAGTCAAATTGATTGACAGGAAGGTACACTCCTGGGCAAAAAAAAAAAAAAGAAATAAGGCTAAATATGAAGCTTTTAATGGTGTTAACAGAAAATTAGCGAGAATTAAACAATTAGATAAAATAAGTTAGTATGAAATAAATTTTCCTTTGATTTTTTTCAATGTTTAAGCATTGGATGGACAGTCATACAGACAGTCAGATATAAACACAGGCCAACAGAAATGTACTGCAATGTCCTGTAATGTAGCATGCTCTCTCATGCGCTGCTGGGATTTTCTTATGATCATCATCCTCATGATTGTAATGAATGTATTAAAGTAGGTGTTACCTGAGGCCACTTTCCTTCTGAGCATGCTCTGCGTTTAATCTCCTCCACAGCCTTCCTGCGAGAATCAGGCTCCGAGCGTGACACACACACTGGACGGATGAACTTAATCAGCGCTACGTAACAAAGGAGCAAATCATAGGAAACGAGACAGTAATGTCAATCTGTGAACCTGCGAAAGCCGCTCGGAGATGATTTAAAATAATGTTTAAAACCAGATCAGATTTCCAACTAACCAAAACAGGTCAAAGGTCTAGCAAGGCTGATTTGGCTGTGTATCTATTATTTTCAAAGATACAGTATTTATAATAAATGTGACTATGGAAATATTACACTTCTCTAGTGCAAAACGACATCAGCACTGCTGATATATTTAATTATATACGTTAAAAATGATTTATTCTGACATTTATATAACTGATAGCAACTGATATGTAACATTTATGAATGAATAGCATTTTGTAAGACTTTTGTATATTTATCTTTATTTTATTTGTTTTTATTCTCCTCAATATAGAAAATTTGATACTGGTACTGATTACTACTTCAAATTTAATCATAAATCCAGCTCCTATGAGAAATGAAAAACTACTGTGTATATGTCTGATCTGGAGGCAGATATATTTACTAAATGAGTGGAGAAAGTCGGTAGAGCGGGGTGTCCACTAATCGTAGGGTTGGTGGTTCGATTCCCGGCCCGGGTGACTCCACATGCCGAAGTGTCCTTGGGCAAGACACTGAACCCCAAGTTGCCCCCAGTGGCAAGTTAGCGCCTTGCATGGCAGCTCTGCTACCATTGGTGTGTGAGTGAATGGGTGAATGAGACACCGTGTAAAGCGCTTTGGATAAAAGAGTTATACAAGTTTGCCATTTACCAGTTAACTTCGTTTCGTATCTATACTTATCTACACCGCCAATTCTGAAAAAGTTGAGACAGTATGGAAAATGCTAATAATAACAAAGAGAAGCAATGTGTAAATGTACTTTACCTTGTCTTTCTACGTTTTTTTGTTTAAATACAAGTCATTCAATGTTTTACCTAATCAACTGCAGAAACGTTTATTTTGAAATTGATGCATGCAACATGTTCCAAAAAAGTTGGGACAGGGGCAGTTTAAGACTAATAGCAATGAGAGAAGTTGAAATAAGAAGGTGATGTGAAACAGGTGAGGTAATCGTCTAAACGTAGTATATAAGGAGCCTCCAAAAAAAGCCATAGACCATCAAGAGCAAGGATGGGTTGAGGCTCGTCAAGCTGAAAACAGATGAGTCAGCGAATAATTCAACACTTTGAGAAGAACATTCCCCAAAGACAAATCGGTAGGACTTTGGGTATTTCACCTTCTACAGTGCGCAATATAATTAAAAGATTCAAGGAATGCGGTCGAATCTTGATGCGTAAAGGGCGAGGCCTAAAACCACTTCTGAATGCGTGTGATCTCCGATCCCTCAGACGTCACGGTCTTAAAAACCATCATGAGTCTGTAATTTATATCCTGACATGGGCTTGGGAATACTTGGGTAAACCTTTGTTAGTCGACACCATTTGCCCTGCATCCACAGATGCACGTTAAGGCTTTACTATGCAAAGCAGAAGCCATACGTCAACACTGTCCAGAAGCTCCACCCACTTCTCTGGGCTCGGTCTCATCTGAGATGGACAGTAGCACAGTGAAATTCTGCTTTGTGGTCCGACGAGTCGACATTTCAAATAGTTTTTGGACAAAACAGTCGTTGTGTTCTCCAAACCAAAGAGGAAAAGGACCGTCCAAGCTGTGATCAGAATCAGGTCCAACAGCCTGTGTGTCATGGTATGGGGGTGTGTCAGTACTCATGGCATGGGTAACTCGCACATCTGTAAGGACATCATTAATGCAGAAAGATATGTACACATTTTGGAGCAGCATATGCTGCCATCCAGAGCAGGACAACGCCAAATCAAATTCTGCCCGGATTACAAGTGTGTGGTTGCATAAGCAGAGAGTGCGAGTGCTAGCATGGCCTGCTGCAGTCCTGACCGGTCTCCAATTGAGAATGTGTGGTACATTATGAAGTGCAAATTAAGGCAACAAAGGCCCCATACAGTTACACAGCTGAAGAAATGCATAATGGAGGAGTTGGGGAAAAGTCTGCTTGCTAAACCTAACCAACTGGTGTCTTCAAACGCTTAATAAGTGTTATTAAAAGAAAAGGAGATGTTACACAGTGCTAAACAGTTGACTGTCCAACTTTTTGGAGTGTGTTGCAGTCGTCAGATTTGAAATGAGGGTATATTTTTAAAAATAAATTAAATTCACAAAGTAAAACCTCAAATAATGTGTTTTCAATATAATACAGGGTGAATTGAATTTTCAAATGACTTTTTTTTTTGCATTTTAAATACTGTCCCAACTTTTACAGAATTGGGGTTGCATGTCCGTGTGTGTAATTAATATATATATATATATATAAAAAACCCCAAGTTGGGACAGTCGACTGTTTAGCACTGTGTAACATCACCTTTTCTTTTAATAACACTTATTAAGCGTCTGAAGACTCCGATTGGTTAAGTTCAGCAAGCAGACTTTTCCCCACACAATTTTAAACAAGGTGTAAACTTACTGCCCCAGACAGGAATGTCTTTGTTCTCTGCTTTCATCACTATTGATGCCATTGTCATGGTCACAGGAATGGCATCAAAGAAAGACGAGTGCGGTGCCAGTGCGAGTATGGGCGCTTCACTGGGCAGAGCTGGTCTGCCTTTCACCTGGATCCAGTGGAAGCCTCCAGAAAACCACAACGCCCTCATGAATCCCCTGATGATTAGATCCATCAGCCTGGAAAGTGTGAGTATTGAGGGGAATTTGAATTATCAGCAATTACATTATCTATCTGTTCATTATCTACTGTTAAAGAAGTGTCCCCTCACCACCTCCACCAGGAAAGAGGCTCCACGGCGTCCTTGGTGCGGCCCACAGTGGCCACAAATACAAAAGGCCATGTGAGCAACATGAAAAAGGCACAACAAAGCATTCGCAGAGGAAACAGTGTCACAGTCATCAATGCAATCTGGAAAACAACAAAAACAAAGAAACCCTGCATCAAATATCAACAACACTACTGACACCAAGTTTACTGGCAAATCAATAGTGTTTAATTTCAACACTGAATAAACATGCATGATGTATGAAGACTAAACATATATAAAACCAAAAGCAAGTATATAATATATACACAATATAATATATATAGTCAAAATTTAGGCGTCTTACACAAACCTAGTTATAAATTTAATTATTTTGAAAATCTCTATACCAATATAACTTATGTTAACAAAAAAATAAAAAAGTAAATTACTCTATTGTTTACAGACCCCCAGGGCCATATACTGGATTCCTTAGCAAATTTGCATACTATTTCAGACCTGGTTGTTTCTGTAGATAAAGCATTAATCGTCCGTGATTTTAATATTCACTTTGGTAACCCAGAAGACCCTCCGAGAACAGCGGTTGTGTCCATCTTATATTCAGTAGGGGTTAAGCAGAACGTAATCGGACCGACTCATAATGGTGGTCACACTCTTGACCTGATACTAACATACGAATTAAATATAGAAAAATCTTGAAATTCTTCCGCAGTCTGATGTTATTTCAGACCATTATCTTATCTCGTCTATAATTCATATTGATCATTATATTTCCACCTCACCTCGCTACCGTGTAAAACGTACTTTCATATCAGCTACTGCACCGAGCTTCATAAATAATCTCACAGAAACGTCAATTAGATTTGGATCACCATCTGATCCGATAGAACTCAAGCAGATGACTAAAAGCTTAGAAATCAGCACTCTGCTGTACGCTAGATAGAGTAGCTCCACTCCGTAGAAAATTAATTAGAGAGAAAAAAACTAGCACCTCGGTACAACGATCAAACACGTATTTTAAAACAAACCACTAGACAATTAGAACGTAAATGGCGCCAAACCAAATTGGTAATATTTCAAACAGCATGGAAGGAGAGTCTGCTGAAGTATAGAAGATCTCTTAGCAATGCTAGAAATGTCTACCTTTCCACCTTAATAGGAGACAATAAAAACAATTCCAGATTTCTGTTCAACACAGAAGCAAAATTAACTAGGAATAAAACCACTACAGAAAGAAACACAATCATTACATAGTAGTGAAGATTTCATGACATTTTTCACTAATAAGGTTGAAAATATCAGATGTGAAATTCAGGCTATTAAATTAAAATCAGACAGCATTATAACTAACCCTATAGATGATAAATACTATTATTAACTTATAAAGCTCTAAACGGTCTCGTGCCACAGTATTCGTGATCTTTTGGTCTTCTATGATCCGCCTCGCCCACTTAGATCAGAAGATGCAGGCTATTTGGCAGTACCCCGAATAATGAAGTCTACAGCAGGGGGAAGAGCTTTCACTCATAGAGCTGCACAGTTATGGAACAGTCTTCCATTTAGTGTTTGGGACTCAGCCACAGTCTCAGTGTTTAAGTCTAGACTTAAAACCTATTTGTTCAATCTAGCTTACCCTGACTAGACTAGACTTTTTTCCCCAGTCCTAACAGTCTTTCACTCACTATCTCGAGCTAACATGAACTTATCAAGACACTGGAATATCCTGGTCCATTCTGCTCTCCTGGACCTGCGTGAGCTGTCTCAGGTGTCCTGCCTCTGGAGGGAGCGCTCATCTGCTCCAATTCCAGACTGCTGGGACTATGGCTTCTTCAGAGACATATAAATTACATATAAATCAATAATGGACTCTTTCACAATATATATTGTTGCCCATATGAGGATGGGTTCCCTTCTGAGTCTGGTTCCTCTCAAGGTTTCTTCCTCTTAAACATCTTAAGGAGTTTTTCCTTGCCACCGTCACCAATCTGTGGCTCGCTCAGTTGGGATAAATTCGCACCTTAATATATGTACACCGTGTTTGTATATTTCTGTAAAGCTGCTTTGAGACAATGTCTGTTTTAAAAAGCGCTATACAAATAAAATTGAATATACAATACAAGATAGTACAGAGTGAATTGAATCTTCAAATTACTCAGTTTATTTAATTTTTTTTGCATTTTCCATTCTTTCCCAACATTTTCAGAATTGGGGTTGCATTTTTATTTTTAGGGATTTATCTCTTGTATTTTGAGTCAAAGGGCAATAATTCTTGGATATACTTTAGAAATTCTTCTATATACTCTCCTGCCGAGCTAAATTATTCAGGATCCATAACGAACGTGTCCGTGCGTGTGTACTCATGTGTCTGTATTCTGTGAAATCGCCAGAGGGTTCCCGTAGTATAAAAGTAACGCAGGGACTCTCATTAACCCAATCATATCCAGCAGCAAACATACTCTCTCAATTTACATTAGAGAGCCCCAAATCACGTTTACTCTCCCATTCCCCAAGTCGTCCAATCTGCAGGTACCTTCACAACGACCAGAAACTCTTAAAGGATCATTTTATCACAGAACTAGCTCGACAAGAATCAGAAGCTAAAAGTAAACAAACGCCACACATGGCATATGTGCTGTTATATGCCCTGGATTTATAGAACTGGCAAGTGTACAAAACTAGTACACACCCTTAAAGTACTATAAAACAATTTAGCTTTACAAAGAGCTCTGAAATGCCACAATGCAATTCATTTATTGACATTATGACACTCATCTTTGCAGTACGCATACAGGTGCATCTCCAAAAATTTGAATAACATACTTTTCAGACGGTCGACATTTCTGTAATATAAATTCTTTATTCTAATCTTTTCAGATCCCGGGTTTTTGATTTTAATGAACTGTAAGCATCGAGATTAAAACAAAATATTTCACTTTATGTGTAATGAAAGTTCCCCTTTTTGAATTCAATTATGGGAAAAATTGCGATATTCAAATTTTTTGAGATGTAGAAAATATTCAAACCACTCTGATCAATCTTTAATGTGCAATGTAGTCATCCTGACTAATCCCACATGTTCCAGATGCATAAATAGTCATGGGGGTGACTGCCAGAGAGGTGATTGAATTTAGGGCCTGAAAGATACTCAACCTCAGCTACAATACTCAAGTTCATAACTGGCTGTAGAACAGTGTTTTCGTTTTTGTTTCCAATTGCCGCCATATTTTCTAACATGTTTAGCAGGGTATATATAAACAAACTAGTAGTCGAATTTAAACCACGGTGATCCTGACCCAATGGGATCCCAGCCCGATGAACAGGCAAACAAACAAAAACAAAACAAAATAAAAAAAATGTGTGAGACTTATTCACATCTGTATATGTATTTGATTAGTACACACTATTTGTTCATTCTGAATAATGTATCTGCCTTTCCCAAGGCCGCTTTGGCATGTGGGCCAGGAATCAAACTGCCAACCAAGCAAATAGGGGACAACCTGCTCCAACACCTGAGCCACGACCACTCCTTGTGTGAAGTGTGGTTTGTAGAGCTATGGTCTTATAGACGCTATGCCCCAGTAGCAGTCCATAGAGGACTTTGAGTGCTGGGATGACAAAGTGGTATATCGGGTAGTGTTACCACCTCACAGTTATAATTCCAGGTTCAATCCTGAGCTTAAGTTACTGTATATGTGGTGTTTTACATGGTCTCTGAATGTCTATAGGATTTTTCGGGTTTTATGTTTTCGCCAAAACATACTCGGAGATGGATTGGCCACTCTAAATGATTAATGTGTGTGCATAGTGCCATGTGATGGACTGGCGTCCCATCCTGGCTATACTCCTGACTCTCACCCAGTGTTCCTGGGACTGTGGATCCACTACAACCCTTGGTAAACTGCTGTGGTACAAGATTAATAAAACACTTTGAGGTCCTGTTATTGGAAAACAGTCAACTTTCAGGTACTCACATGACCCAGTAGGGAGGGCAGAAAGAAATGCTGGCGAAATTGGGGAGAGCATGGTAGCTTAGTGGTTAGCACGTTCGCCTAATCACAAATCTCCAGGGTCTGGGGTTCGATTCAAACTATGGCCCCGCGTGTGCGGAGTTTGCATGTTCTCCCTGTGCTGCGGGGGTTTGCATGGAAGGCTGATTGGCATGTCTAAAGTGTCCGCGGTGTATGAATGGGTGTGTGAGCTGTGATGGACTGGCACCCTGTCCAGGGTGTACCCTGCCTTGTGCCCGATGCTCCCTGGGATAGGCTCCAGGTTCCCCGTGACCTTGAAGAGAAGTAAGCGGTAGAAGATGGATGGATGGAACTATTATTGGAAAACGTTCAACTTCAAGGTTGTACCAGTAGCAGTATCCGGCTCAATCATTGATTGCTTTCCTACATCAACACATTGTCATATAATTATTATTCTTTACATACTATACATTACAATATATTCAATAATTTTATTGTAATTTTATCAAATTATCTTCACTATACTCGTATTAAATCAAGGAGGATGCTACCTATGTAGCCAGAATATGTACTTATGGGATAAAAAAATAAAATAAAATAAGGACATTCAACTAACTGAAAGCGTTTGTGCTCTTCCTTGATGTCCAGTGTGTACTAGTAATGGGAATAATTAATCTTATAAGTGAGACAGATCAGTTGGCTCATCTCACCATAAGAACGGACTAAAAATGGTTCACTGGTTTTTCAAAACCATCCCAAGTTGTTGGTCTTACGTGATCCTTCACTCACAGCATTAATGATTTGCATCATTGGGTAACATACTGGTACAGTAGGCAGTGTTTCCACCTCACTGTCCTCATTACCAATTCAATCCTGAGATTGGATAAACAGCATGAATGAATGAACCGAACCTGTCTTGCATCAACAGTTAAAGCTGCTGCTGGTGATGTAATGGTGTAAGGAAAGTTTTCTTGCCATCCATTGGGCCCCTTAACATCGCTCGGGCATTATATGAATGCAGCATATCTGATTATTGTTGCTGACCACGTGAATCCCTTAACGGCAACAATCTACCCATCATATAATCACTAATCGCAGTGTGACAGTGTGCCAAAGCACAAGTCATCTCAGACTGGTTCAATGACAATGAGTTCATTGTACTTTAACAACGTCCCTAGTCACCAGATCAGAATCCATAAGAGCGCCTTTGGCATGTGGTAGACCGGGAGATTTGCGCAAAAATATGTGCAGTTGAAAAAAATCCACAGCAATTATGTGACGCAATGATGTCAGCATGAACCAGAATCTCAAAGGAATGCTTCCATCACTTTATGGAATCCATGCCATGAAGAACTGACAAGGCCATGTACTGTAAAAAAAAAAAAAAGTATCTTAGGATGCTGTGGAAAATGTGTTACATTTTACACACTGTCCCAACTTTTCTGGAACTAGGGTTATATATATATATATATATATATATATATAAAATCTAAACCAGGCAGTATTAGTCTTAAACATAATGTAGCTATATTTAAAATTATAACCCCCCCAAGCCACATTTATGAGTTATTCCAACCACTACAGACCCTTGTTGAACTGAATTATAGAAACAGTCACAGAAATTCTAACGGTATCCACTACAAATACCACTACAAACCATCAGATAACCATTACCGGTCCTTAATCTTCTCCACTAGACATAAGATGACCCCAATAGAATTCAATTCAATTCTATTTGTATAGCACTTTTTACTATAGACAGCAACAAGTTACCAGTAGAGACCCATAGATACCATTACAGTATCCGTTAAAACCAATATAATTCCCATTATAACCATTATTGCTCCTTAATGGTATCCCGTAGACATAAGATGAACCCAATAGAAGGCAACAAGTTACCAGTAGAGCCCCATAGGGACCATTACAGAGTCCATTATAACCATGAAAGCATGACGTTTATGCACTTTAGTGCCAGGCAGGGACAGGGACAGGGGCAGGGACAG
>JAFFST010054727.1:164413-177674 GCA_022414735.1 Noturus placidus | reverse complement strand
TAACCATTATTGCTCCTTAATGGTATCCCGTAGACATAAGATGACCCCAATAGAAGGCAACAAGTTACCAGTAGAGACCCATAGATACCATTACAGTATCTGTTAAAACCAATATAATTCCCATTATAACCATTATTGCTCCTTAATGGTATCCCGTAGACATAAGATGACCCCAATAGAAGGCAACAAGTTACCAGTAGAGACCCATAGATACCATTACAGTTTCCGTTAAAACCAATATAATTCCCATTATAACCATTATTGCTCCTTAATGGTATCCCGTAGACATAAGATGAACCCAATAGAAGGCAACAAGTTACCAGTAGAGACCCATAGATACCATTACAGTATCCGTTAAAACCAATATAATTCCCATTATAACCATTATTGCTCCTTAATGGTATCCCGTAGACATAAGATGAACCCAATAGAAGGCAACAAGTTACCAGTAGAGCCCCATAGGGACCATTACAGAGTCCATTATAACCATGAAAGCATGACGTTTATGCACTTTAGTGCCAGGCAGGGACAGGGACAGGGGCAGGGACAGGGACAGTGAAGTGCTCATGTGCTCACTCTTACCTTGACTTTCTGCACAGAAGTGAACCTCAACTCGTGTGTAAAAGGATTTCTGAAGTGCCCTGAAACTCGGGAATCCGCTCCGTTTACACTTTCTATCCGCTTTCTGTTTGCAAGCCTCATTGTCACAAAGTCAGCACAAACTTTAATCCACTGTATAAACAAAACAAACACTCTTCTTCTTCTGCGTTAAAGAGCATTAATCAGTCCACTCGGTCATCATCAGTATCCGGTGATCACCTGGCGTCCTGACACGTGAACTTGACTCTCTATAATAACGCTACACATCACAGGTAATTAAACACGAGTGTTCAACAGTCTACGCAGTGCACGCTGTAGCCAATAAGGAAACGATTGCCTGACGCATGCGCAATGAGCTCCTTCGTTACCATCATTGTTTTGTTGTTTTTTTAAACTCTTTATTTACAATTTTACTCGTTCACACTGCATAATTCATTCATTTATATTATAAACTACTGACTCATTCATTAATAACTCACTAAATAATAAATGACTACTACTAATAACTTTGTAAATAAAATCTATAAACGGTCAAGTCTATGGCGGTGGCTTTCAAAGTGGGGTCCGCCAGGGGGCGCCTCTGCAATTTGGTGTGAAAATTGAATAAATACCTGATTTTATTCTATGGTCTGTGTATGTGATTGTGCCCTGCGATGGACTGGCACCCTGTCCAGGGTGTACCCCGCCTTGTGCCCGATGCCTCCTGGGATAGGCTCCAGGTTCCCCGTGGCCCTGATAAAGGAGTAAGCGGTTGAAGATGGATGGATAGATGGATGGTCTATGGAAGTGTTGAGAACGGTGTTCTCATGTTGACCATACAGAAATTATCTATTCTCTCACACTTAACTAAGACTAAATGTGATTAAAATAATTCTCTACACAATATAAATTATGAATAAACAAATTATAAACGACTATTAAACCAATATCAATTAAAACATATAAGAGGTCAAATGGAAAGTTGTTCCTGTTTTCCTTCTGTCGAGCCACACATGATTTTATGGAGATACCAGTGATCCTGACCCTTTCTGGTTTGCGGACCTGCCTGATCCATCCTGATGCCCTCATGATAGAGCTCTCATCAACTACAGCCTGGAGATTGCTGAGGACAGTACTACTTGAAGTACCATGGAAATGGTTTTGGATCTCAATTCCACATGGATATTCTCGCTGTGGTTGCTGGGACTACAGATGCTGCAATGGCCTTAGGACTGCAATTACCACATAGAGTTTTACACTCGGGTCTCCTTTAGTGAACAGTGGATTAGTTCAACAAACAGACTTAATGTTTAAACCATAATGAACTTTCTTTTACGTTCACACTATCCGTTGTTACCCAGATGAGGACAGGTTCCCTACTGAGTCTGGTTCCTCTCAAGGTTTCTTCCTCGTATCATCTTAGGGAGTTTTTCCTCACGACCGTCACCACCGACTCGCACAATAGACTTAAATTCACACACTTAAAATCTCTATCCTGTGTTTATATATTTCTGTAAAGCTACTTTGAGACAATGTCCATTGTTAAAAGTGCTATACAAATTAAAATTTAATTGAAGCGAACAACAGGATCGCTAAACCAACAGGTAAATTAATCTTTCAATTTGAATAGCTGCAAGATCACTGCATCTACATTTCATTTGTGTATTCATAGTTTAGAAGACAATACCACTAAGGAAATTAAATAACTGAAATGTTTACCTGTAGCCTAGTTCAGCATTCCGTTTTGATCAGTGTAAAGTCTATGTGAATGTTTACCCTGGTTAGTTTGCATACAACAATAAAAAGCCTAAAATCAACCATTTTGCAATGTCCTGTATGAGAATATTACAAGAACATTCGTTTGAATTTTTTAAATGAATTCCTAAAACCAACCTTTAACCAGAAATTGCCAGAACATTTCGGTAACAGTCGGGATAATGTTTAAAAAAAAACAGAATTTACTCAGAACGTTATGAAACGGTTCCCAAAACAATAACCAAACGGGAACCAAATGCTAATATTGGAGAAGCATTCTGTGCTTAGTGGGTAATTATAAATTAACCTGACAATAATACCCAAATGAATACTTAACAGTTAACTAGCTTAAAGTGGTGGCTTTGACAAATACATTAGGTAATGCTGAACACTGTAGCCTGCATGGGATAGTGATAGTTCTCAAATCCCAGGTCTGTCGCAAAGCCACTCTTGGGTCCTTGAACAAGAACCTCAACCCTCAACTGCTCAGCTCTGGGTCTGGTTTGGATTCTGGCTCACTTGAAAACCACTTTCAAATGTTTTCTGTGTGCTTCATAGCTGGTTTCATACTCAACAAAGTGTATCTTTCACCCTCTCCTAGACATAATGCAATACAAGATAGACACACTGCATTGATCTCATACTAAAACTCTAGGCTACCTAAAGATTTAATTAAAAAAATAAATAAAAAAAAAAAAAAAAAAAAAAAAAAAAAAAAAAAAAACAAAGGTCTACAAGTTCATCATTCAAGTGACACACTTGCCTTTATTATTACAGAGAATACGGTGTTCAGAAAAGCTTCAGAACAGATTCACCCTTGCCGCTGTTTGTGCCTCGGATGGCTCTTGCAAAACACATACAATCGCCCTCGGCGACGGACAAAAAAGCAGTCTTTACAACGTTTCTTCAGAGCTGTTTTGGTCTTCATGCCCATCGAAGGCTGCAGAGCTACAAACTGCTGGTTCAGTCCAAGTAACGGTGCTCGGAAAGGATTGTGCTGGGCTTGAAAGCTTCCTCTGGTCTGAACTATAGCAGCGGTGATGGTGGAAATGCAGCGACGTGCTCCAGTAGCAGGAAGACAGACGACAGACGCATAACGCACAGCCCAAGACAGCTGCCGAGTCAGTGAACCAAGCAGAGATGGGAGTAATGTAGGTGCCATGGCGCCACCACCTGTACAAAGAAGAAAACATCCATAGGGTCTGTCCTATTCACAGCAATTTACCAACAATTACAATTTTCCATTGCTCAAAGAACATTTTGTAATTTATTTTATCCGTTTATAGCTACATTTGATCCTAAGAAACCACAAAGCTCTCTGTCCTGGAGACGTTCCCATGATGGATCTTACAAAAGTTACAGCTTTACCTTCGACTGGTACAAAAATGACACTGGAGACTCCTTCCACAAATATTATATGAACATCTGAAAGAAAACTTCACCATATCAATGATGTTTTTTTTTTTATTTGTTAAATAACGTTATTAATCCGTTTATTATTATTAGTTTGTCTGGTGCATCTGCCATACAAGTCAATGTGACGTAGCTGTTACTATAGAAACCCTAATGGAACTGCACTGCTGAAAACCTGTATCATGCCTTGTAGGTGGAACTACCCAGCAAATACAGAAAGTTCCCCTTTGGTTATTTTATTTATTTATACATATTAACTCACTTGTTTGTTTGTATTTTGGTTTTATAAGTCAACACTGCTCCTGAAAAGTTCTGGAAACTTTAAAAACACACGTGTAAAAAGTGCTCAGGTAACCTAACCTTGATCTTTTCTAACTGGAAAACCCAAATGGGAACTTATAAAGTTCTCTTCTCAGCACATTCTGGCAAACAAGTACTGTTAGCTGGGTCCAACTCCCATGTTGGGTTAATTAACTCAATGTACATTCAATGCACAGTATACATCCTGAATTATTTCCAGTGCAGTATGTCCCACACCTTTTCCTGAATCATATATTAGTGTTAGAAAACAAATGATCACATAATACATCTGACCCCTGAATACTGGAACTGGAGGCTCAATCCCTAATGTCTTTCCGTCCTAGGTTAGCCAGTTAGTTTATTAGCTAACTAGCTAACATTTCGCACATAACTAGTGCAGATAAACGACAGAATATGATTTTTTTTTTTAAATGCACTCCACATACCTCTTCTATAAACTGTATATTAACTGAAATACTGTAACAGTTATATGGTGTTGATCCAGTTTACGGCGCTGTATACACACATGCTTCAATCCAGCACTACTTCCGCTGTGACGTCAGTGACTTTGAGAGGCGACAGCCATGATGTGCGCATGCGCGAGATCCTACTAATGCTTCTTCTTCGTCGCTTCTTCTTCTTCGTAATATCTGTCCGCGCGCACTCCATGTGAATAGGAGTGTATTTTGTTTTAACAATAAACATCCCGAGCAATCTTTGGCAGTTCACTGCTGATGTTCTTACAAGTTTCCGCATCTCTTTGCAATATTTACATTTATTTATCCAAGTGAGACTGTCTGATTAAATATACGTACATTTACAAACCTAATTAAATCATAAATCAGTCTCTGATGTTAAAACCATTAAAATCGTTATTTCTCTGCTAAGCCTCTTTTTTTTTCCAAGAGAAAGTCTTCCACAGAACAGTTTACTAGAATCTCTTTTTTGTTTGTTTGTTTATTTATTTTTTGTTGTTGTTGTTCAACCAGGAAAATGTTCCAGAGGAAGATTCTTTGAAATAAAAAAAAAAATGAATGAGCATCTTAAACTTCATGGATGTTGCTTGAGATTTAAAAAAATAAATAAATTATAAAAACAATTTTAGTTAGACATACAAACGTATCGACTAGATACGATATAGAACGATAGATAGTTTGATTTTGTTTTAATCTGTTTGCACTAATTGGAATCTCAATCTTCAGTTTTATTTATTTATTTATTTATATGTTAATATTTGTATTTTTATTTATGTTCTGAGAGTCCTTAGGTACTTGTAAATATTATTATTATTATTATTATTATTATTATTATTATTATTATTATTGTTATTTGTAGTAGTATTAGTAGTAGTAGTTTATAAGGTGTATAAATAAATTCACTTGTATATCATAATGACACAAACTGGCATATGTAACAGAATAACAGCTTTCAACTGATTTATTGCATGACGTCGAATTGAAAGTGGGCGGGGTTTAACAAATTCACCGAGTTCTGTCAAAAACAGGGAAATAAACTTTTTTTTATTTTTTTTTATGTTTGGGTGTTTTATTAATACGATTTAAAAGAAGGCACTCTGTAGATGCAGGACAAAAATGAAATGTTATTGATGAGACTAATATTTAAAAAAAATATATGAATGAATTATAGATGTATTATTTAGTAATAAAAGCAATTCATGCAAAAATAAGAAGAAAAAATATATGGACGAAAGTCTTCATTTCTACCTGTAGTGTCTTGTTTTAAGAGACAGCTTGATGTTTGTTGGTTGGGTTGTAGCACTTTTTTCATTATTCTTGTATGTGTAGTTTAGCTTGCAACAAAACGTGTAAAAACGTGCATGTAAATAAATAAATAAATAAATAAACTAAATAGTTATTCACGCTCCGGAACAGCAGGTGTCAGGAGAGAGTAATACTACACACACTTCACACCCGCAGAGCTACAAGATACATCTGGGCGGGACTTGTGGGAAAAACATGGCGGCCATCCTTCCTAAGATCTTGTCCTTCGCTAAAAATACGAGGACTTTCCTCATAATTTCAAGACTTTCTGCGGTACCGGTTCAGCAATACAGTGTTCCTGTTTCTAACCACGGAGAAAAAATCACTCACACGGGACAGGTAACGCCGTAGAATGTCTAATTCATTTATGTAAGCTTTAAAAGCCAGTTGAGTGTGATGCTAAATGCTAGCTTTGTTTTTTTCCCCACCTCATTTGAGTTATGACAAACAAATCACACCTCCAACACTATGATTGGTTTGGAGTTCATGCTGACAAACCGTTCGGCTCAGCGATTGGCTATTGTGAATTATGCGTGACCAATCAGAATGTAGAGAGGCAGGACTTGTCATAAAGTGTATGGAGAAAAGACACTGCCAAGCTGAGAATATAATGGTTCGACTCAGAGTTTAAAAAAAAAAGTATAATTCTAATATTTTGTATTTTGTTCTTTTCAATGTGTTGTTGTTTTTTTTTTTTATTGTTTACTGTTTTAGGTAGCGTTTAAACGGGAGAGCAGTGTTGCCAAACTTAAAAAAAAATAATATTAATAATAATAATAATAATAATGCATACATATACGCATGAGAGAATAAATTGTCTACTGATGAATTAGTGATGTGGTGTTATTCATGGAATACATGCAACACTGAAAAGTATTGTAAGTATGAAATTACATCTGAAACCAGTCAAGTGGCTAGAATTCAGCACGCTTTTTATTATTATTTTTTAAATCAGTGCTCTGTAATTGGGCAGCTCCAATACCACATTACATTTACATTACATTTATTCACTTAGCAGACGCTTTTATCCAAAGCGACTTACAAATGAGAGATACAAGCAAAGTGATATCAAGCAGGGAACAATACAAGTAGTGCTACTATACAAGATCTATTCATTGAGTATTAGAAGAAGCAACGTGCGCAGAGTAGAGGTGTAAGTGCAATTTTTTTTTTTATGAGATGGTTAGGTGTTGATGGAAGAGGTGGGTCTTTAGCTGTTTCTTGAAGATGGTGAGTGAGTCTGCAGTCCTGATTGAGGTTGGAAGTTCATTCCACCACTGAGGAACAGTTAGTGTGAAGGTTCTGGAAAGGCACCTTGTGCCGTGATGAACAGGAACTACTAAACGCCGGTCGCTAATCGATCGCAGATTACGTGTGGGAACGTAAGCCTTCAGCAGAGAGTTGAGGTAGGAGGGTGCTGTTCCAGACAAGGTCTTGTAGGTGAGCGTCAAGGCCTTGAATTTGATGCGGGCAGCTACAGGAAGCCAGTGGAGGGAGATGAAGAGGGGTGTGACATGGGTTCTCTTCGGTTGGTTGCCACCATTTCCTCTTCCTGAGTATTCACACATCTGACAAGTAATATCTGGAACTACTGCTGGGTTTGTTTGTTTTCTTGGGACCTGTGATCACCTTTTACTGTGTGTGTGTGTGTGTGTGTGTGTGTGTTAAAACAAAAGCAATACATGTGGATTTCCATTTTATAAAATGCCATGTGTGTCAGGACTGAACGTGGGTCACCTTGAACTATCGCTGTATTGAATTCGACTGTGCGGAGTTTAAATGCTTTTGGTGCATGGTTGAAAGTAGAAATAAGTCCAGCTGTAGTAAATGAAGTACTATGTCGAGTCAAGAATATATGCCATGGCTCGATCCTGAGCTTGGGGTACTGTCTGCGTGGAAATGGGAGGACTATTTATTAAATGTGCTGTGACTGAGGAGAGAGAGCAAAATTGCCTGTGTTTTCTGGATGGGCGGGACATACTGTGTCTCCCCTGTCAATCAGAACAACATTAGCCAATCATCCAAGAGGGCGAATGTGTTATGCTGCTGTAAGTTTTATATCCAGCAGCCTGTATGATATAGCAGTTTGACCAGATATTTTCATTACAAAGTGAAAGTAAATGTAAATGAAAGAGACTGAGACGAATAAACTCCCCATCTGTAAGGATTTACGTTAGAGACCGACCGCTAATCGGTTTTACCAAAATTTCCCCCAGATATTTCCATAATCGAGATATGGGATTTTGTAATATCGGATCTGCCAATAAATGGCGTTTTGAGAATTGCATCTGGGTTGTTTTGTTTTTGTTTGTTTGTTTGTTTTTGGGGGGGTTTTGCATCTGTTATGTTATTTATTTGTTAGAATTATGTTTGTGCTTGAGTTGTTTCTGTTTGTTTACCTCATCGGAACTTTTTTTTATTTAGAAATAAAGAGTAACATTGCACTATTTATTTATTTATTTATTTATTTGTTTATTTGCACTCTTTCAGATCCCTCTGTGTATTGATCTATAAATAAGAGTTGTTTTGTTTTGTATGCAAGGAGGACGTGAAATTGACAAAATCGTTATAAATAAAACAGTTTGTTCAGTGGTGGTGTTATCATTGTGTCAAAAACAGAAGAAAACAATAAATCAATAAATATCGGTTATCGGGCACATAAACATGCAGGTACCGGTATCTGTTATAAAAAAAAAAAAATCAATATTGGTCTCTCTCTCTCTCTCTCTCTCTCATATTTGTGTGCACTGAAACATGGAAGCAGCCTAACCAGAGATTTATGGACGAGTGTATGTTAAAAGTCTGTGTTCTTTCTCTACAGGTTTTTGATGAAAATGATATACGAAGAGCGAGATTTGTGGGGAGACAAAAAGAGGTAACGCTTATAGTTGTCTTCTGTTAATATGACGAAAATGATGTTCATTACTGTATTGTGAAGTTATTGTATGCGTCAACATTGTGCAGGTGAATCAAAATTTCGCTATAAATCTGGTGGCGGAGGAGCCGGTATCTGATGTAGAAGCTCGAGTGGTGTCCTGTGATGGAGGTGGAGGAGCTCTGGGCCATCCCAAAGTTTATATCAACCTGGTAATCCAGCAGAGCTCTAAATAAAAACATTTTCTTCTCAGTAGTTTGCTGAAATACAAAGAACAATGTTATTTATTTCTCAGAGATGAGTTCGATAACTGTGCAGTTCTTTGGTTGACCCAGTATTGCAGGAAATCTATGAAATGTTAAACGTTACAGTATGTCCGTGTGTATTTTCACAGGACAAAGTGACCAAAGTGGGTACGTGTGGTTACTGCGGACGGCAATTTCAGCAGAAACACCACCACTGAGATCTCCTGATTTATAAATTATTCCCTTTGACCTGTGTGTCATGGTTTCCTGTGTAATAAAATCATACAACTGATCAAAAAATGTGTTATTTTTCAGAAAAAAAATTGGCATTTTTCATTAATCTACACATTAGCAACATATAAACATTATCTGTTAAACCCCAAACCAGAATTTTTGCCTAAAATATACAAAAAAGTTATTAATTTGCCTTTTTTTTTTCTTTCTGAAATTCCATAGATAGATACTTTATTGATCCTTCGTAGCGAAATTAGGTTTGTTTCAAGCAGCAACCACAAGCAATCTTCACATACAAGCAAACCACGATCTGTCAATATAACTATGCTAGTAAAATAAAACATCATGTTAAAATATACTATACCTTTTGATAGTACTAATATTCAAAACTACAAAGAGTGCAACTGTGAATGTCTAAAATGTAAACATGTCTAAAATACAACAGTAAAAATAATAAAACAATTACAAATAAAAAAACATAAAAATAAGTTATTGCACATTAAAGAGCCTGATGGAAGCTGGCATGATAAGACTTATAATGTCGTTCAGTCTTACATTTTGGTGGGATCACCCAAGGCATGAAGTGGGTGCATGTCATTGCTCGTGATAACAGTCATTGCCATCAGCATCCTCAATTCCGCCACCTGCTCAACCCATACCTGAGTGACGCCAATGATGGAGCTCGCCTTTTTAATCAGTTTATTAAATGACTCAGTCAAATTCCTGTGAACACTTGCTAGTGGGGCAAGAATATCATCGTGATACTAAATATTTTCATAGTATATATACCATGATATTTGTTTGCTAATTGAGTGATAGTAAAACAGAAGGAGAACATTTAATCTGGTGATCTGCACACTGTGGGGAGCTCTGGGATCAGGCTGAAAGCTGGCAGTACAAAAAAGGTGTCCCATTTTGCCTCATTAACAAAAAAATATCAATGATGATAATGTGTGGCCAATATTTTGTTTTATGTCAATTTTACACGGGAGGTGGAACTGAGCACATGACCCAAGCCATTCGTCCTTGTACTTCAAGCATGCACACGTTTTCTATTTAAAAAATATATTTAGTTTTTTTTTTTTCTTTTTTATTGGACCTGTTATTGATATTTTATTGAGATTATATTTGCAGACACCTAATACCAGAAATGTTCAAATAAAAGGTCTACACCTTATGAGCTATCTCTGTAACCTTTTTTTTTTTTTTTTTTTCCCAACAGCTAGATGGGGCTATTTGTCTGCACTTCAGTTCATGAATACTGACTGACTCCTTATATGTTTGTCCAAGAGTCATATTTACAAATAATCTTAAAAATAAATGTACTATAGTTCCTTCTCATAACTACACCTGTGAAAACTAAGCCAGTCTTAAGTCATTATGACTGTGTTACCAACACTCCTGAAAGGCTACAATTACTGCTGCATTCTAGTTTCTATTTGGGATGTATTTAATGACAATAAGCTTAAAAAATGTAGTGTTCAACGCTGAATTTTTCTAGAGATTAATGGGTTGATGCAGTCACTCCAGTGCAGATGATTACACAACTCTCCACTACTTGGCCACATGTAGCTAGTATATACTGCAAATGTCAATATTTTAATTCTTCTTCCTCCGGCTGCTCACGTTAGGGCTAGCCACAGTGGTTCATCCATCTCCACCATGGAAATCCGGTTTATTGGTCAGGTTTTACACTGGAATCCCTTCCTGATGCAACCCTCCCGTTTTATCTAGGCTTGGGACCGGCAATGAGAGTGGCTGGGTTTGCTGTCCAGCGTGGGGCTCAAACCAACGAGCCTGAGATTAAGAGTCTCATATATGAACTGTATATTAATTATACATAAAAATACAAATCCTGTCATTACACATGAATCAGCTATGCTGAATTTCCAGAAGATATGTCATGTGAGCATTTTTTTCTGACATTATGCATGGGGGTTTCTTTTATTAGTTTACTGCTGACTGTAGACTCGTGAAGCATGACATCCTTCATTTTCTCTGTCTTGGTCTCATCTGACAATTCCACCCCACACCACCAGACGGCCCCATCACCAGAATACTCATTCACCTCATTCACACAGCTTCCCCACTGACTCATTGCTTTTATACTGTCAGTGTTCACTATCTTATTACAAGGTCTTTTCTTCTCTATCAATGCAAATCTGAAGCTTTGTATCCTGTGTTTAGTTTTTCTGGTTTGTTTTTATGCTCACGAGTTTACTCTATTTGCCTGTTCTCTTTTGTTTTGAGTGTCGATTGTTTGTCTGTTTGTGTTTGACCCCTCTAATACATGCTTTGAACTTGTAGCCTTCCCCTTTCTCACTGTGCAGTTAGTTGCATTCTTAGCGATTTTGTGAATAGCGTTTAAGGAGAAAGTTTTCGTTAGGAGTGCCACTCAGGGGAAAGTTTATCCGAGGGGTTGTGAGAAGCTGAAACCACTTTTGCAAGCATATGATTTTGCCCCCAGAGTCATATGTTTTTCCACCCAGCTGCCAACGTAACACACACTGTTCTTGGTTTGCTCCGTGACTGAAAAAAACCTCCTGATGTATCCAGAGTTGGAATGCTATGGAAGCTGAAGATGGGCACCAACTATGCGCTTACTGCCCTTACTTATCAGTCAAAACAAGGACAAACAGATTCAAACACAGCTTTTATCCCACAGCAATTACCACACTAAATACTGCTAACTAATTACTAAGTAATACTATATATAATTGGCTGTAAATAAGGATATGTAATGATAAAATGTACTTTTACGTGGGGTATGTGGGTATACTTGGGTAGTTTTTCTTTTTATATGTAAGGTATTATCCTTATTTTATTTTAATTTCTTGTTTTATTTATTTAAATGTATGAATGATGTATTGACGGGTAAGCACTGCAAATTTCGTTGTACTAGCTACAATGACAAATAAAGTATCTATCTATCTATCTATCTATCTATCTATCTATCTATCTATCTATCTATCTATCTATCTATCTATCTATCTATCTAATCTTGACTAAGAGGTAGTGTCTGGTTCAGAAATCCATGTCTGTCATGTGCTGACAGTGCAAAGATTCTGATAGTAACACTGGTGTGACTGGCTGTAGCCTAAAATCTAAACACCTACATCCAGCAATGACTGATGAGCATAGTAAGAAGCCAAGAAAATAACCACATGGATTACCTGGCTCAGCTGAAATTGTTGATCCTGGAACTAAGATCACACAGCATAGAAGTTCATGTCATTCAACAGAGCCCTCCTTATTTCCCAATAATAAAAAGGTCTTCCTCCTTATTCCTTGTCCGAGGCACAGACATGTCTGGGAGTTTCATTCTGAAAATAACCTGGAATTTGAAACCATATGCTTACATCTAGTCTCCATAAATAAGTTAAAAAGGACTGTTCTCGGTTTTTATCTGTTACTCTGAACAACCCTTGACTGCCACACTCTAAATGGTGGTCAGCCAAGTAAGATGAGATTGGGATGTGCAACCCATGGCATCAAATACACTTTTTTTTTCTCAAAGCCGGACAAAACAGACTTCAATATTCTACAGTGCAAGGTGGACCATTTAGCCGACGGCAAGTTACATTTACATTTACATTTATTCACTTAGCAGACGCTTTTATCCAAAGCGACTTACAAATGAGAGATACAAGCAAAGTGATATCAAGCAGGGAACAATACAAGTAGTGCTACTATACAAGAGCTATTAATTGAGTACTAGAAGAAGCAACGTGCGCAGAGTAGAGGTGTAAGTGCAATTTTTTTTTATTTTTTATGAGATGGTTAGGTGTTGATGGAAGAGGTGGGTCTTTAGCTGTTTCTTGAAGATGGTGAGTGAGTCTGCAGTCCTGATTGAGGTTGGAAGTTCATTCCACCACTGAGGAACAGTTAGTGTGAAGGTTCTGGAAAGGGACCTTGTGCCGTGATGAACAGGAACTACTAAACGTCGGTCGCTAATCGATTGCAGATTACGTGTGGGAACGTAAGCCTTCAGCAGAGAGTTGAGGTAGGAGGGTGCTGTTCCAGACAAGGTCTTGTAGGTGAGCGACAAGGCCTTGAATTTGATGCGGGCAGCTACAGGA
>JAFFST010054727.1:93162-111864 GCA_022414735.1 Noturus placidus | reverse complement strand
GAGGATGTATAGTGGATCTCACACTGACATTTTACAAGTCTTTACCTGTGATTGTCTATCACAAAATAATTTTCTTTTTCCTTCAGAGGCATAACATCTGTTTATTTCATTCAGGTGACCTCTGACCTTCAGGTGACCTCTGAAGGGTCTTTTGTGGTAGATGGGGTGTTTGTTCTAGAATATAAGAATATCCTTTTAGCAATATTAGTAGTAAATATACTACTTTGGGACGTGTTGTTCCCGATATGAAGCAGAGTTACAGTGCCTTGCGAAAGTATTCGGCCCCCTTGAACTGTAACGATATTTTGCCACGTTTCAGGCCTCAAACATAAAGATATAAAACTGTCATTTTTTGTGAAGAATCAACAACAGGTGGGACACATCATGAAGTGGAACCAAATTTATTGGATATTTCAAACTTTTTCAACAAATAAAAAACTAAAAAATTGGGCAATGCATGTCTTTGGACTGGAGGAGAAAACCCATGAAGCACAGGGAGAACACGCAAACTTCACACACACAGGGCGGAGGTGGGATTTAAACCCGTAACGCCAGAAGTGTGAGACAAATGCTAACTCTTAAGCCACCATGCTTTATGTATATATAAATTTAATTTTGAAGATGTTACCATGTCGGAAAGCTTTACCTCTGGCTGTTACACAGCTCTGACACTGGAGCCTCCTTACAAATGAATGTCTCTTCACAGAAAACATCACCATATCAACAATGCTTAATAATATGTTTATGTGGAGCATCTGCAATAAAAGTCACTGTGTAAGTTGTTATAATAGAAATGATAATGTATAAGAACGAGTGCATTAATAGTTGCCTTACTTTTGTCAGAGCTGCTGTTACAGGAAAATAATCATCACCTTCTGTCCAATCAGAGTTGAGAATTCAACAGTGCTTTGGTATATGTGCTTTTGCACATTTATTGAGACTGATTACTGTTTGTAGAACTGATTTCACTTCATGTTCAATTGCGGCACTTGCGATTCTTTATACAACAATACTTGTTACTGGTATGTTGGTGGAAACATGGAAACTGGACATTCCTGGGCCAAATGTGACTGAGTTTAGATAAATCAGAGTTGGTTTGGGGGAGCATATTGTGGGTCAAAAATGGTTTTGTCCATTTCAGACCTAATATATACATTGTGTAGCAAATGGAAAACAGTTTATTGGTAGTGAGCACACACATTTCCTCTTAGGGATCAATACAGTGTATCCATTCATCCATCCATCCTTCCATCTCTGTGTAAGGAATCCTGTAATTCTGTTCATTGGACAGTGAATGTTACATTATAGTTTCATCATGGACTAAACTGTCACTCTGACCAAGAAATGTAAATAAATAGCTACTCTTATAGAGTTACTAAGTGGGGGAAAAAACTACTACTACTACTACTACTACTACTACTACTACAGGTAACCCTCATTCTAAACCTTAACTAAGAAATGGGGCAGTGGTGAGTCAGGTCAGTGGTTAAAGGCTCTGGGTTACTGATTAGAAAGTCAGGAGTTTATCAATTTATCAATTTGTATAGCGCTTTTTACAATGGTACATTGTCTCAAAGCAGCTTTACAGAAATATCATTTTTTACAAATGAGAGCACACTCACACACCAATGGTAGCAGAGCTGCCATGCAAGGTGCTAGCTTGCCATTGGGGGCAACTTAGGGTTCAGTGTCTTGCCCAAGGACACTTCGGCATGGGATCACCCGGGCCGGGATTCAAACCACCAACCCTACGATTAGTGGATTAGTGGACAACCCGCTCTACCGACTGAGCCACAGCCGCCCTAAAACTATCCTACTGGATAGTTCAAGCCTCAGCACTGCCAAGTTACCACTGTTGGGCCCTTGGTCAAGGCCCTTAACCTCAATTGCTCAGTTGTATAAATGATATAAATGTAAGTCACTCTGGATACTTCTACTGGATAGGGGCATCTGCCCTTAAATGTAAATAAACCACAATGGAACGTGCTGTTACAGGAAAGTAATTAGCACCAGGGTGGTGTGATGCAGCTCAACTCAAATTGAAGTCACTATTACCGACCCAAAGTGGATTCTTTTCTTATAACAGCACATTCCCCTTATACTACACCAATTATCAGGTTTTAATTTATTACTCTCTCTCTCTCTCTCTCTCTCTCTCTCTCTCTCTCTCTCTCTCTCTCTCTCTCGGAGTTAATAATAAGACAAAAAACGCAGCTTGTCAAGTTACTAAGAAACTAGAAACTGTCCTGCGTCCCTGTGGTGAAAAATGTACTGTTGCAAAGTGCTGACATTGCAGACTCCTTCCATATATGTTAAATAAACATTTCCTTATGGGAAACTTCACCACATCATTGTCTGCAAATATGTTTTATCTGTTTGTTATAAGCCATAGATTATGCAGATAGTCCTGCATAAAAGATGACCGTTTTTAATATAAATTTTAATTACAGCCGACCAATCAGATTGATTTACACCATGGTGATATGCTAAAAGAAATGTTAAAAATTAAATCTAATCAAATGAAATTCGTATTGTTTATTTACCGAAATAGTTTCATAAGATGTCAGACTGTTACTGGCATGTGATTGTTTAAATGAAGTCCGTACATATAGAAAATTGTGAAAAATATTGTTGTTTAAATTAATTAATGTGAAATTCAGTATCACATTGGGTGCATCTCAATCAGCTCAGCAGCTCCTTAGGTCATGAATTATTATATATATATACATATATATAATATATATATTATATGTGTATATATATATATATATACATGAGTTCATGTTCTCTTAAAGACTCTGGCTCTGTTCACATTGGGACATGGATGCCTAAAGCCCTGTTTACACTAGTGCGTTTTCATTATTAAAAGGAAAACGATCCTCCTCCACACTGGCGTTTCCGCTGCGTTTCAGCAACGATCTCCGTCCACACTACATGAATGAAAACACATGTCACATGACCATCCATGCACACTGGGCCTGCTCATACAAGTGTAAACAGGAAGTTGGTTGTTAGTCCAAACCGGCGGTCCATGTAGAGCTTATGCCGCTCGAAATGTTGAGATTTGTTTTCGATTGCGCTAATCGTATCTCGCCTCTTGTGCATGTAGCAGCTGCAGTATTATAAAATACAGAATTTAACTCCACAATGGCTGATAAGAATGACGACAAAGCCAGTAAAGCTTGAGGTTCAGTCTCCGTGTTGTTGTGTACGATCAAGATAGTGTAACGGTCATTCTGTAGGGGATTGACAACTCAGGGAAAGATATGCGATGATCCAGAAGATCCAATCAGGGGGCGCATGTGGGCGGAGCCATGCCTTCTTTTTCAATAGTCTTTGTTTTGGTCTGTTTACACTGAAACGCGAGCCCGGAGTTTTCAAACTACAACGGGGTCTTCGGCATTTCCAAAAGTTTGAGTTTTTGAGGGTGGAAAACGCCGGAGTAGTGTAGATGACAGGCGTAACCGTAGCAACAGTTATGTCTTTTAAAACAAAAATGCACTAGTGTAAACAGGACCTCAATTTCCGCCAACATGACTTACGTACAACGTACTTGCATTGTAAAATTCCACCACAGGACCAATATCTTTCTGACATTATATATATATATATATATATATATATATATATATATATATATATATATATATATATATATATTTGTTAGTTGAATCACACACATTTCTGTCATTGTACTTCAAGCAGAATTATAGGCAAGCTAGTGGTTTTTTAAATCATTAAGCACTTAAAAGTCATTAGACTCAAACAAACCGTGTACAGAACGTCACATAATGTTAAAAACTGTTAATGTAAGTTATCATTTGAGAGCTAAACAATGAAAACAAGCTACTTGCATTAGTAGACGAAGTTGGCTGTGAGATCGTCCACCATTTTTTATTTATTTTTTTTTTTTCGAGTTGAGAGTCTTCAGAAAATATGATGCCATTTCCAGTAAGGGAACATAGTGAGCATCGATGCTCCCTTGTTTTTTTTTCTTTTATGGAGCGAACGTTCGAGTGCAATGGAAGGATTTGAAACAGCTCTTAAAATGGCCGACTCCCCTTGTCAGTGCCCTGACTACTGAACTACGCAGCTGATTGAGATACAGCTAGTATATATATATATATATATACAGTATATATCATGGTGGTTGTGTACTTGAATAGCTAATGACTGATACCTGACAGTGATATCTGACAAATAAGTGTGAGTTTTCCATTTCAATCTGCTTTATGAAATAAATTGTACTGTAAGAACATTTACACTAACCATCGTTATTTGATAAACTATCCAGACTAATCAAAAACACATTCAGATTTAGAACAAGCCACTCTATAAGACGTTATCATTTAAGCAGCTTATTAAATATTTGACCCCAATGTGGTGCTCACACTCGAGCTCCACCAGCGAGAGGCCTGAACCTGAATGGTGCTTTTGTGCGATATGTTTGTCTCTCTCGCCCGGTTAATAAGGTAGTGATGACGGCAGTCGAGCGCGCTTGACCTCTGCCAACATGCTTATTACGGTGGGTTAAATTTGAGAAGAGGAAGGTCTCAATCAATCGAAATATTATTGTTTCTTTTCTCCACCCGGCTCCATTCTTTTTTTCTTCTTCTTCCTTCTTCTTTTTTTTTTTTTTTTTTTTTTTTAAAGCATCTGGTATTGAATGAGTGCATTGGCGTGTGCAGTGAGTAACAGGAGATTTCTGAAAAGGTGTGTGTTTGAGAGGGAGTTAGTTTTAAAAGTGGTAACTAAAATGAGAAGCAGCCCAATGGCCAAAACCAAAGCACACTCTCTGTGGTGAAGGATTGACCAAAATAAATACACAATGTATATAGACGTACCAGAAGAGGTGAAGATAACGTAACAATCTTGAGACACTGTTGAGATCCATAGAGTTGAGTACAAAAGTTTGTGCACCCTTGGAAAGAATAAAGACAGCTGTATTTTAAGTATTTTTAGTTGCCATATTTCTTCAGTAACAAAAACAATCAATCAGTATATACTATGTTCTTTATGCTCTTCAACTGTTTTTAAAAAATTTAAATATTTTTGATAAAGAACTTTTTTTTATGTCATACGATGTTTAAATAAAATTTCTGGAGAACAAAAGTGTGACGGCAAATTTGTTTTTCAAATTACTCTATTGATTTCGCCTTGAGTTTTGGATTGTTGTCTTGTCGCAGACTTTGATCTATTTATTTAATTATTTATATGTTTGTTTGTTTGTTTATTTATTTATTAATTTAAAAATTTTAGTTCCATTATAAAATATAGTTGCATTTGCTTGTTTTTGCATTCATAAACCATGCAGCATTGTTAAAACTTGCCCATGAATAACATATGTATAACATACATTTGCATGATATTTTATACATCAGATTTATCACAGTTGACCTGTATACCAGTTATCCACAATACCAACTTCAGACACTGAGGTCAAAATGTACTTATCACACTCAAACACTCCTACATGTAAACACGAAGTAACTCGAGTCAGTAATACACTGTGGACAATGAAGAACTTCCCCTTAGCACGGCTCTCATTCCTATCAATCCATCACATCAGATATTGCCTACAAGCATCAAGTTGTCGGTCACAGATTGGTCATTTCCTACGACTAATATAAAACCTGAACTTTAACCATCTTTGAACAGATATGCCTGCTTTGTTCCGAGTGAATCCATTCACTCAATATTATGCAAAAGCCTGACCCTTGCATGCCTTCCCAAGTCCTGAGAGCCGGTCCGAAGCTTTTGTCCTCACAATTACAGATGATAATTGCCATGTAATGAAGTTAAGGATTTGTAGGATTTATGGGCTAACATTGGCTGTGTTTCTTGTCCCCCAGATTTCCCCTTTTCTCACCCTGTATCGTTTTAAACCGGCTCCACCCTTTCACTGTTACACAAAAGAAACACAGACAATATGTGGCAGGCCGGTCATTTCTTTTACACCATTGCTCTGTTGTTTTTCACTTTTTACTTCCCCACCCCTTCTCTCCTCTCTTCTAACTAGCCTCATTCTATTCTCCACCTCTAATAGCACACAGCTCTTTTGCTCTCCTTTCTCTCTCGGAGATGGCTTCGGGAGGCCGGGGTTTAGTGGATGCTCTCTTTTCATTCGCCCAATAAGCTGTGAAATGCTCCTGCTGTTTAATGGTGTCTAATGATTACCACTTACACTACCTTAGACAATGCAAACGAAGCCTAAACTACCCAGGGGAATCGCATGCGCTGCTCATGCCACCAAGTCTCATAGCAACTCGGTGAATGGGGGACAAGTTTTAGAGCGAATCGTGGGGATGCGGTAGTGTCACGTTTTCAAAGAAAGCTCCGCTCTTCTTACACAGTGGGAGCATGATGGAGTGTTTCGGACACTCCTACTGTACCCAGGCGACCTCTGACTCTGGACCGAGCTCAGCCGGATTCTATTAACTGAGTGCAGGGGTTCAGTTCAACCTTTGACCTTGCTGTAGACTCTCAGCAAACACCCCCACGCAAGCCAAAAGACTTCAAACGGATATGCAGGAGCGCACAGGGTTAAATATTTGCAGGATTTTCTAGTTTTAACAAAGACTAGCGAGGGATATGTTTTTGTATACTGAATTAGATTTGGCCGTGAACAAATCAATAATCCTTAAACCTAAAGAGACAATATAGGTTTATTATGCAGTGATTGTTAAATTTGTCTTTAAATGTGATCCTCTGGCTTTCCTCTCTTGCAGGTGGATTAGGAGATGTTGGTAACGTAGAGAAAAGCAGAGGTGATAATCTGCTGAACTTCAAACAGACCTACTGCTCTGCTCCTCTCCACATCCCCTCAGGGCTCCAGCCATCTCAGTGTGTGTGTGTGTGTGTGTGTGTGTGTGTGTGTGTGTGTGTGTGTGTGTGTGTGTGTGTTTTGTCATCTAAACTGAGTCTTTGCTTAGTCCCTGAGCGAGACACAGAGAAAGAGACGCAGACATGCTGCCAAAAAGGCCAGCGGCAGCAATTAGAGAGCGCCGCTTGATGCGAGGGCGAAGACGAAAATTTTCTAGTGACAAAAAGGAATATTTTCCATTTTCTATTAGCAGACAGATCTGGAAATAAATTCTAACAATTTCTTCAGGATTATACAGACAGGTGACAAGACATTAGGAAAAGACATTAGGGCCATTTATGTGTTTATTTATTTCTTGTTTTGGTCTGGTTTGTGTCCACTTGTCCCCTTTGAGGGAAGCATCACTGCAAACCAATCCAAAGTTCTTCTTCATCCTATGATGGGCACGGTGTCTTCCAAGATGACTCCGCCCCATCTACAGGGCGCAAGGGCTCACTGAATACGTTGATGAGGATGAAAATTGAACACCTGTGGGAAATTTGTGGAGCAATGGTGCTCTCCAATACCATCGTCAAAACAATGCCTGAGTGAAACTCTTTTAGGAGAATGGTGTTCATCCCTTCAGGACTGTTCCAGAGACTTTCAAGAGATTCCAAGGTGCATTGAAGATGTACTGGTGGCACACGGTGGCTAAACACCTTACTAACACAGTTTTATTATTTATTTTTTTAATATTTTTATTTCATTTGAATATCTAAGGCTTTTCAGTTATGGAGTATAATGTATTATTCCTAATTTGGGGGCGGCTGTGGCTCAGTCGGTAGAGCGGGTTGTCCATTAATCCACTAACCGTGTGGTTGGCGGTTCGAATCCCGGCCCGGGTGATCCCATGCCGAAGTGTCCTTGGGCAAGACACTGAACCCTAAGTTGCCTCCGATGGCAAGTTAGCGCCTTGCATGGCAGCTCTGCTACCATTGGTGTGTGAGTGTGTGTGTGAATGGGTGAATGAGACACAGTGTAAAGCGCTTTGGATCCAAAAGCCTTGGATAAAAAAGCGCTATATAAGTGCGTTTTACTCTTTTTTACTCTTTAATTTGGACTCTTGACTATGTTTATATAACAAGCAAAGACCATCAGTAGCCATTTTTTAATCTGGGCTGAAGATTTTGAGAATATGCTTTTGAACTAATATTTGTTGTCGTTTTTCACGTTTTGAATGATCACGTTTCTGAATGATCAGATAGGAAGCTGAAAGAATTTAGGAATTGAAACATCATACGGAACTGGCTTTTTTTAATTTTAAGGAACGAAGACATGATCAATGATGAAGCGTTTTGCTTTTTTTTTTATTTCTAACAATATATTAAAATTAAGGTTATTATTACGGGTGGAGTTTGAGCGTGTGACTTTTCATATAATTGATTTGTGTACAAAAATGTATTTATTTATTTTTATTTAATTTTTTGACTGTGTGCTTATCTGGGACTCTTATGATGCCCTGTCATTGCTCCTACTTAGAACATCCCTGTTAGTGTTTTACCACATTTCCAGAAATACATGTAAAATTTGAGGAAACACCAGGATACAAGCACACCTATTCTGAGATGCCATAATAGCTAGACAGACTTCTCCATCATTAGTGCTTCGTTACCAGCAGGGTGACTCGCAGAGCACTTTACAGGGACAGATGGCAGCGTAACCCACTCTCCGGCCTCGTGCCAATCTGCTCCTGCTGAAGGACCAGAAACGCTGCCATCCAGCCAGGTGGAAATCATTTCCCCTGAGGAGAAAGTCTCCTATCCGACACTGCACGAGTCTCGGCTGAGAGAGAGATGGCCTCTGGGCTGGGGAGACCCTGTAAAGTGACCTACGGTGAGGCAATCTGTCATGACTTAGGTAATTATCCTCTGTGTGTGTGTGTGTGTGTGTGTGTGTGTGTGTGTGTGTGTGTGTGTGTGTGTGTTAAATATGAAGTGAGGCATACAACGTTCTTACGCTTACAGAAAAGTCACATGAATGTTATCACAATTTACACATGTGGGTTTTTAAACCCATTTTTATCACACGTTTATCGCTTATCATTCACAAGTTCACACGTGGGAAGAGATATGATCAGATGGAGAAGATGTCATAAAGACATACATGGAGAAAAGAAGTGATTAACAAAAAGTCCTCCATTATTAGTTTCAGGCCTTTTTTTGTTTGTTTGTTTTACGTCAAGTTCATTATTCTCTTCCTCTGGCTCTCTTAAGCATCTAAAGTCCTAGCTCTGTGTTGTGGCTAAGATGGTCTCTTTGTTTTTTGTTTGATCAGGGAGATTAGAACCCTGCTAAGAGATCTGGCATACAGTATCATATGAGCTTATTTTCATAGTTGACCTCTGTGTTGGGTGAGCAAACACAGTGCTGCTGATCTAATTGCATTATATTGGGGCTATCACCAGTCAAATGTTTGCTAAAACAACAGCTTAACACAGGCTGCCCTAATTGAGCTTCACACCACCGCAATCTGTTGTGTGTGTGTGTGTGTGTGTGTGTGTGTGTGTGTGTGTGTGTGTGTGTGTGTAGGAAGGCAGAGAGAGAGAGCGAGAGAGAGAGAGATGTTACGAGTAAACTCTATCATGTCACGTTTGTTGATCATCAGACTAACAATCAGACAAGATAATCACAAAGAAAGACATCAAGACACTTTAACTTGATTTTTATATTTTAAATTAACTTCAGATTCCTGGCATGTACTATAACATATTAAAAGTATCACAAATATTCAAACTCAACAGACAAATTAAGTCCATTAATGTCCATCTGAAACTGTGAAGAAGGCTTTAAGCCCCGCCCATTTCACAAGCATGCCATTTTATGTCATGTCACATCATGACATCTCCGAAAAGCTTGTATGTAATTTTTTTTATTTATTTTTTTTAAGCTTCATTGTGACAATGGACATCAATTTCCTTTGGGAATCATAGAAATTAGCTTTATATATATATATATATATATATATATTTATATATGAATTTATATTTATATATGAATATAGGATATTCAGAACCAGAAATGTCATACTCTTGGTGCATTTAAACTGAGATGTTATTTAAACTGAATAGTCTACATCACTCTCTCCTCTCCACTAATAGCTGGTGTGTGGTGGGCGTTCTGGTGCACTATGGCTGCCATCACATCACCCAGGTGGATGCTACACACTAGTGCTGGTTGAGGAGATTCCCCCCAACACCCCCCTCTATTATGTAAAGCACTTTGAATGTCTAGAAAAGCACTATATAAATCTAAAGAATTAAAGGAATTCAATGATAAAGAAATGACATTTTAAACAATACAGTTCTATTTATCTGAAGAGTGTGTTGACAGTGAAATGGACATTTCAATTCTACCATGATACAAAGACTAGGTTTTTGTTTGCACATGTGTGTCTCATTGGAAGAAATATTTTGATCCGATGCAAAACAAATCCCATGTAACGTAGGACTATCAGCACTCCACTGGTCAAGATTTATTGCCATAGCTGCTGTTTAAACAAACAGACCTTTTTGCCTGTAATGTCTTGCTGTAATAGACTTTTGGTTTACGGTAAGTAAAAGGCTGAACAGCAGATGTGACGCACCTTCACCAGCAGGTGAAAAAACAAACATCGAGTGGACTATCAAAAGTTAATAACACCATTAACTAGGAAAAGAAATCACACACGTGCTAATTGGCCCTTGTGTTTGTGGTGATGATGGCTGAGCTTCATGGCCTTCTGCTTGCTAAATGAACGTTAATGAGGAGTAGTGGGGATCACAGGTCGCTGCTGTAACAGTAACCGTTCGAACATTCGGCGATGTAGCTCCGTGTGCATGCAGTGCTAAAGTGATAGGTAATGTGTGCGTGAACGTGTGCACTTCTGTTACTGCATAAATAACAGACATGAATAATGAATCAGGTATTTCAACGTGTCTGAAATTAATAATGCATTCTCTTTTAACGTAAGCCATGTTTAAAGCTATAATGAGGCCATTGACTGCTTAATGACAGTTTGGCATTTGCGGTTATAAGCTCCCTACGGAGGCCAGAGAACCCCCCCCCCCACACACACACACACACACACACACATCCGTCTCCATTTCTCCGTCTCAGAGCACCGTCTCTATCCTGACGCGTACGCCACCCATGTCCTGTTGCCTTTGTAATTATAACCATGAGGATTGTTTCTTACTGGGACACTGGCTCTGATAGCAGGGGTGAAATTTCCCCAGGTTGGATTTAGGGATTTTCAAGGGAAGTTTGGAGAATTTTCAGGCAGGAAGCAGAACCATATGGGCTGCACTCAGCCTGCATTCTTTGGGATATTACATCTGATGAGCAAGGAATAAGGCACTTCCTAGAACAAAAAAAAAAGTCCATCTGAGTGACTTACATGCTTTACATCTTACACTTAAAAGCCTATTTTTTAATTGTTTTTTTATTTTATTTTATTCTTTTTGAGATATATCTTCAAGAAATTCCAAAGAAATATGCTGTGGTTAATAATATAAAAATGATTTCAGTGAAGGATAGATCAGTTGTTTTAATTCATTAGTTCATTGCAAGAATAATTACACCCCTGCTGTTATCTCGTTTACATTAGGACGTTGTAAAAGAAAAATTACATGTTGAAAATATTTACTGTATACAGTATAAAGATCGAACATAACATTCTAATCAAGGGTATAGAATTAAACTCTATTAAAATAGCAGTTTAAAAATGCTGATTTTAATGCAAATTAATACCCAGGAGTGTTGAGCAATAATTAAACACAAGTACGTTAACAGTTGCATTGGTGATAGTTTTAAAATGTGGTTAAAAATGATACTTTTGGTTTCTTTTTATAGACCACATATGTAACTTTAATTCCACTTTTTGTTCCTCCAACATCCCTGAATCTTTGATCTCGAGTGTGAGCTATAGGGTAGCCGAGGAGATCACTTAAGCCTTTTCTTTTCCCTCTCCGCTGCAGTTTGAGGTAACTAATACCTGATTAAATCCCAGCTCAGACAATGGGCTCGGTGGTGGTGACTGATGTAGGCCTTTGCTCCATTGGGGGTTGGTAAGTGGATGAAGGTCAACCCTGTAAGGGATACCCACTTTATCCTTTCTCCATGAGGGCGACTCACTCCTGAGGGAACCAGCCGCCATCCCATAGGTCCTGCGCAGCCCTGAGCACTCGGGATACATTTTGGCGATTGAGATAACAGCCTGCTGCGCTCTTTGAAAATGTATGGCAAGATGATGAGACAGATGGCAGGAGGACAGTCCTACTATCTGGAGACCTAATGAAAATAATCAGGAACAACTGATAACTCGTAGAGCGTCCATTACTCGCAAGACGCTCGGGTCAATTACTGCAACAATTTAGGAGTAAGCGATCTAAAATTAAGAATGTAATTGCTTTTTTCCCCCCATCATAATTACAGCTTACTCGCTTGACTGATTTCCAGAATATGATATGCTCCAGTTGTGTTTTTTTTTTTTTTTTTTTTTAATTTCCAAGGATTTCTTTGTTCTTTGATGCATTTAGAGAAGGTCTCCATCGATACATTGAACTCAAGGTCCTGCACCGACCTGGGTGTCTTTCCAAACCAGGCATCTCACACACACTCACGCACCCCCTCCTCCATTGTGTTAACCAATAGGACCCCCTTCAGAGTGTCAGAGCCCCCAACAAAGACTGCTGAGCCTCTCAGAACAACAACCTACAAGGCTTGAAAGCAATGCTAATAGATAATTGTGACGGCTAAGCATTAAACTGAGAACTGACTAGTCGAGAAACAAAGGGGTAAATAATCTGTGAAACAGAATCAAATGCATAGCTTCTGAGCAGAAACTGCTTCAAAGCTTTGTTGTTGTTGTTGTTGTTGTTGTTGTTGTTGTTGTTGTTGTTGTTGTGATCCCAGCAGTGGGTGGAGGACTTGGAGAATTTGGTCAGCAATCATCTAAAACATCAGTTCAATTCAGAATCTCTGCTGGAAGTGATGGAGCTAAATTAAATGGCTTGCAGCGTGAATCGGCGCTGGTTAATTGGTGAGCCGCTGTGAGGCAGAAAAAAAAGAAAAGAAAAGATTTGAGCAAAATCCCAGCTCAGGTTTGAGTAATGATCTGCACCATCGTGCTGAAGGCAATTGACCTTTCCTAAAGTGAGTTCATGTTATCTGAGGATCTTACGCACTTAAAGACACCTATTGACTCTTCTAAAGACCTGATTACACTCAAACTTTGACCCATCTACTAATTGATGGTGAGGAATAACTACTGAGGACATTTTCCCTCTGGCTAGAAACCCAGATATATGTAAAGATTAAAACACTTGAAGGCATGCTGTTATAAGACAATAATCAATGATGGGGGGTGGTGTGATGTCATCAAATCCGAGGCCTGAAGATTATTTATGATAACAGCACGTCCTGAAGTGTTTTATTCTTCCTATACTACAGTCATGTTCAATGATCGGAGTACTTTTTATCCATTTATTGTTACATTTGATATTAGTGAACAAAGTAATAAGACAAAAAAATGTAGCTTGTCAGTGTTACAGAGTAAATAAAGAAAATAAACCAAGACCTTCTAACCAATCAGAACGGAGCATTCAACAATGTTATATACATATATATATATATATATATATATTTTAATCTACATGAAGGGAAGATAAATACCTTTTGCTTTTAAATGTGTTTAAGGCGGTTATGAGAAAGTGTGCATGTATGTTTCCAGTAATGCGGTAACATACCCATCATTACAGAATGACACACCCGTTCATTAGGCGGAGTCGCTGGATTCTCATGGAGCGCTTTTCCTTCCCCCCATGTTTCTCCTTTTTGTTCTCCATCGACCAGGTAGGGAAATGAAACAATGATGGTCTCACACAGTAGTTCTTCAGTAAGATCTACGCCCATTACCACTATGCCTTTGTCACTTACAACACCTCCAGAAGCCATTATGCTCCTTTATCTGTCAATTAAGGGAAGGCAGGAGCTGTAACGTTCACGTGAGACCTGCGGGCAGCTACATGAAAGTGTCCTACAGGGATAATTAACTTAAATAAGCAGCCCGGATGCGGATATGCTCAGCATAAACTGTTATTATTATGCCCACTGCTTCCATTAGGTTTTCATTCGCCAGTCATGTGTATTGTGATTGAACACTTACAGAAATATCACATCCATTTCACATGTGATTACATGAATGGTGTGCGATCATGTAAAAACTGCACGTGTGAACTCACCTTAAACACACACGAGATCAGGTGAGTACTAAGTCATCACGTAGTCATTACATATGGGAAATGAAATCACATGCCCTACATGTGAATATCATGTGTAAGTAAATCACATGTGAATAAAGGCATAATAAATCAATGAAAATAGACGCATCATGAAAGGGAACGGGAAGTAAAAGGGAAAACTGGTTATTAAAATAAATGAATTGTGTGGAAAGAAAATCAAGATACGGAATGAATCAATAAGTGAATCATGTGAAATCATGTGTGAATATAGATGGATCATGTGAACATAATGTGAACATAAATGAAAAAATCACATGTGAAAATGAATTCACGTGAAATATCATGTGTAAAAAAAAAAAGCATGAGAAATGAAAATATCGCATGTAAAAATAGATGAAACATGAAAACATCCAAAGTGAAAATAAATGAATTAATAAATGAATGATGTGGAAAATATAAATATTAATTAATTAATCAATAAATAAATAAATAACTATGGAAATGATTCAGGAAAAAATTAATCATGTGGGGAAATCAAAACAAAGCAAAATATCATACATGGAAATGAAAGAATCATGTTACAAATGAATCATGTGAGAAAAACAATCACATATGAAACCCCCCACATACCCTACAAGTGAAATATTAACATATGAAACGTGTGAGTCGTGTGATTAATCACATGTGATTAAGTTCATGTCACTTTTCCATGGAAATGAACCTTTTGTTTTATGGTGGTTCAAGCATCACTTCAAACTAGGCTAGAATTCTCAAATATCCTGTCAGTGAAGCAAACATGTGCAGGAGGTGTGTGTGTGCGTGTGTGTGTGTGTGTGTGTGTGTGTGTGTGTGTGTGTGTGTGTGTGTGCAGTTGTCATTCCTGGGGTTTACTGGTGGAATTTAGTGTAGAGACTGACTGGAACGATGCGTCCTATAATGTATCTGAAAGACGTATAGAAGTTATAGATCTTCTGAAAAAATACAAAATGAGAACACTGTAATCATATTCATAGAGTCATATAATTGCTTGTTTTAAATAACCACACACACACACACACACACACACACACACACACACAAATGCACATGAATAAATACAGAAAATGTAGTAATTAATACTTAATTACTAATTAATTATTAAGTAATTGGTAATGTAGTAAGTAATATTCATCATTCCTTCCCGTTTCAATAATTTACTGATTCCTTAGAGTGCGCACACACACACATACACACATACACACACACACACACACACACACACACACACACACATTAATTCACTTGTCTCTGCGGCTCATTATAGAAAGAGACAATGTTTAGCCAACAGTGTTAAAAAGGTCAGTGAGTGAGAGGGAGGTTCGAGAGGTGAAGAGATTCATGGTGTGCAAGCAGCAGGGAGAGGAAACGTGGATGATCAGGACTCATGGGAATTGGAGTCCTGCCCTCTGCTAATGGACTGCCAAATGAGCTCTGCTCCCCTGTGTCATCATATCACACACACACACACACACACACACACACACACACACACACACACACACACACCGAGGCAGATGGAGATGGAGTGAAAGATGACAATCGAGAGGATCTCTTATTAAAAGCCACTAATCATATCCTTTAACTGCAGGTTGTAGGCAGATCGGACTAAAATTACACACGAGACACAAAGCAGAAAACCTTCATGAGCCAAGAGTAGAGAATTTGAGGTTCAGATTCCATGAAGAGATCGGCTCTCAGCGTTATAGGAGAGGATTTATTACTCTGTCAGTTACTTCTCTCTATATATTTGGAAGAATTTCATTCTAAATTGAACGGACTAAAAAAAAAAATATTAGGCAGAAAAAGAAAGGGACATATTACACATCCTGAAGATTGTTATTTGTTAATATTGCAAGATGAGTGATGGATCGAGATCATCACTGAACACCACTTAATCAAATCCATTCCTCAGAAATGCTTCATTTATTCCCCTTTTAACATGAAAGCTTAAAATATACTTTGATTCTCTAACTTTTGGGAAAAGTTTCATTCATTATGAGTTGAATTGTAACTTATTGTATGATACGAGTAAAGAATACTCGTAATGAGTATATTTGGATATCTGTTTGTAGCTGTAGCTGTATGTGGGTTGGAGATGAACAACAATAAATAACAACAACAACAACAACAACAACAATAATAATAATAATAATAATAATAATAATAATGTAGAAGAAGAAGGAAAAGAAGTGTACAACATGTTTAAAATGTACTTTTTTAACAGTTATTGTAAGTGTTATTACGAGGATGAGAGAAATGAAACCCTTTAAACTGTGACATGAATTAGAGTTGATAGAATTGACTTCATATAAAAAATATAATGAACTTTCTATTACGTTCACACTATCCGTTGTGACCGAGATGAGAACGGGTTCCCTTCTGAGTCTGGTTCCTCTCAAGGTTTCTTCCTCATATCATCTTAGAGTTTTTCCTCACCAGCATCACCACCGTCTCGCTCAATAGAGATAAATTCACACACTTAAAATCCCCATCCTGTGTTTATATGTTTCTGTAAAGCTGCTTTGAGACAACGGTCATCGTTATAAACACTATCCAAATAAAATTGAATTGAATTCTAGAGGAATTCGGATAACGCTGGAACGCGGACAAAATGGAGATCATGTAGAAATATGATACAATTTTCTCACACCTATTTACAATAAACAATTTGAACATGAAATATAAAATTATGATTTTCATTTGACTCATATGAATCATTTTTGGATTTATATGTGTCCAAGAAATGAGTTCTTATCATAATTAAGCCTATTAATATCAATCCATTAATTTACCATGCCACTTATCCTACACAGGGGGCACAATGTGGGGGACACCCTGGACGGGGTGCCAACCCATCGGACGCCTACAGCGCATGTCTTTGGACTGGGGGAGGAAACCAGGGTGCCCAGAGGACACCCCTGAAGCATGGGGAGAGCATGCAAGCTCCGTTCACACGAGGCAGAGGCGGGGTTTAAACATCCAACCCTGGAGGTGCAAGGCTGCAAGTACTAACCACTAAACCAGACATGAGATACTACACTAACCGTAACATGCTGTATAATACAAGAGCCGTGCACATGTTGTAAAAAGAGCTTTAAAAAAAATACAATACACAGAACAACACACACATTATTGGATCGTAGTGAAATAAATTGCAGCTGTCAAATCAGAACTAGTACACAATAAAATCCCCAGTGTTGAATTAACACCCAGAGTGTTTATTTGAGTCCAATGGACTTATATAAACACTGTAGGTTGTAAATTCAACACTGGTGATTTTGCAGTGTACTGTTCAGTCCTGGAGTCTGATTGGTCAGTTTGGATCCACATCACAGGTTAATATTAATGCCCTCATTTTAATACATTACAGTTTCCATAGTAACAGCTCATTCACAATTGCCACCAAAATAGACTGATTTTAAGATATAATCATTGATCTATTGTCTAGGAGACATTTATGGATCTCCAGTGTCAGCACTTTGTAAAGTTCAGTAGGTTTTCCACCATGGGGAAGTCTTCAAGATGGAGGAGTTTGTGCATTGTGGTTTCTTTAGTAACAAGCTGCAGTTTGGTTTCTTTTGTTTGTTTGGTTGGTTTTGTTTTACTAAACACAGGAAAACAACTGTGTGTATACATGACATAACAAACATGCTAACATTCCACAACATTAAATGTAAGTATAAAGAGATTTAAAAAGTATGATATGTCATTCTAAAAAATAAAACAGTGCTTTGCGTCATTGCACCACGGAGCCTCGTCATCGACTACAAGTCATACTCGTAGTGTTTCAATATGCAATCGGTAAATATTTGAGCACGCTAAACAGAGCGAGTAAAATCTTACTCACAATAACACTCCCCTCCATTCCTATAAAATCCAAACGTCCTGCCGAAACACAGCTGTGAAGAACTGATATATGTGACCACCGAGGCATGAAATTTAAATAAAGGAGAGCGTTCTGAACCGAGCCGCAGCTCACGACTCTGTATATTTGGTGTGTGTCTTCGCACAGAAATGTTAAAAAGGCCCACATGCACCCACATCTCATGAATACACAAACGAGTGGGTGTTGGAGCTCAGGGCTGGCGTCCTCTCTGTCCATTAAAATAGAAATACACCGCCTACATGTATTATACAGGTACAGTTACTACGAGATCTGTAAGTGTTGGGGAGAAAGTGAGGGTTTGAGGGTGGATGACTAGCTTGTGTGAGTGTGTATGAGATGTGTAAAAATGTCCTGGTGATCCAGACTAGCTCAATATCAGATACGTTAATACGGATGAACGCACTAAACTTTTTTTTAGAACCTGAATTATTACGCTGTAAGAACTACAGATTTTTTACAACTCATTAGAGAAAATTATGGTATAAAATGTTTGTGTGTTTGTGTTTGAGAGAAAAAGCTAAATGCATTGAGGATATCTAGGACACATAGCTAGTTAAATGGCGAACATGTACATTTTGTAATATATTTTTTAATGTATTTTTTTACGGCATTGCTGTGAAATACAATTCCTGTACAAATGCTTATTTACAATTGAATGTTTACAAATTTTATTAAAATGGTCACTTTAAAAAAATA